>NW_017555888.1:112760-205691 GCF_001854935.1 Bemisia tabaci
TTTTTTTTTTTTTTTTTTTTTTTTTTTTTTTTTTTTTTAATATGTTGTTTTAGGCTTTATATCCGGGGGATACTGTGGTCTTGGAAGGGATCTGAATTTGGAAAGGAATTTAGGTTTTACTCAAAGCTGGGATGAAAGGGTAAGGGCAGGTATCATAATAGGTCTAGGGATTTCTGGTCTTCGAACGTTTTTCGGTAGGGATTTGGAGGACGGGGGCGGATCCAGCAATTTGGCAACACAGGATTTTCTTCAATTAACAGGGTTGTCACAGTCGGGGAACACCGGGAAATGTCAGGGAAAATGACGAAAATGTCAGGAAAAATTTGTTGAATCACCTCCTTTTACTCTCTAGAATGGGTTTGAGATTTTGAACAACACATTTTTCATTAAAACTATTTTCAATTATGTCTTCTTAACCGTCCGTCACATTTTCAATTGTCAGGGTATTTCGCCAAAATGTGTCTGGGAAATCAGGGAAATATCAGGGAATTTCATTTTCTAAATTCTGTGGCAACCCTGAATTGAGTATCTCTCCTCGCAGCTTACGTTGAATACTTTACGTTGTCTATCCAAAGTTCCTAGAATCAACTCAGAGATGAAAGATGAGCTCAATCTTTTTAATTTAAAGGTTCGGTTTGGTCACGCAACTAAACTAACTCCGCAGCAAAGCGTGCGGTATCAGGGTGGACTGAAGGCGTTAGTCCAAATCGCGCGGAGCATCTTTACCACTTTTCTGAATAAGCTTCCTTTGCAAGTTAGGTTCGATTTGGTCACGCAACTAAACTAACTCTGCGGCAAAGCGTGCGGTATCAGGATGGACTGAAGGCGTTAGTCCAAATCGCGCGGAGCATCTTTACCCCTTTTCTGAAAAAGCTATTTCTGTGTGAGTAAGGTTCGGTTTGGTCACGTAACTAAACTGACTCTGCGGCAAAGCTTGCGGTATCAGGATGGACTGAAGGCGTTAGCCCGTATTGTGCGGACCATCTGCACCACACTTCTGAGCAGGAAATCAACGCGCTAGATCATTTTTGAACTCCATTTTGATATCAGGAACTGATTTTTATGGCTCTTCCATTAAATTGTGTACATGTGTAAAGGAACCAATGCCCTCTGTGTACTCACCCCGTCATTCATCGGTCATCATCTGGTTAATTCCATTCGATTTTTTGCAAAACAAAAATCAATTAAAGCATTATCTGGATCGCATAAATTTTTCTGTTGAAAAGGTACTGAACTTCTTGGGAATGTACTGAAAAAGCACTGTAAAAGTACTAATTTTTGGCCAGCCTGTTTTCGTAGATACCCTGGAGGAACTACTTTTTGTGGCTTATTCATATAAGCTTCGCATGCACGGGGAATCAAATGGCTCTTACAATCTTCCTAAAATTAGACAGAAATAGTATGTCCCTGTACATCGCCAAATGTAGTACATCGGGTACTCGGTTCTCTTTCCGCTGGGCTGTGTTTCCGACTTACCCCGCCGTCGACTCAAGTGCACAATGAAAACCTCACCTTACTCTTCGCTAGTTCGGTAATGATCGGAGGGGGAGGGGGGCTGTACACGCAAGGCTGCGCCGCACAGTGGATCGAGTCGATCAGAGCGATCGGACATTAAATGTTTTACTAATTCTGCACATTTTGATGTTAATTTCGTCACAATGGAGATGTTGCATGTGTGAGGAATTTGCGATTGACTGTTGATTCTTAGGTAAAAGTTCGCGAGAAACACGATGGTGCCACTGGTTTTCTCTGAAATCAACTCCCAAGCTAAAAAAAAGCTCTCGCGTTGAGGCCAAAATGGAGGGGATATCCCACGCTAGCCTGAGAGTCCACCTCTACATCAAGACAAACTCTCCATGCAAAGATAGGGAGCAAATACATTGACAGGGCTGCCACTTTATTTGAGGACTCTAAAACTGAAAACACGGCATCCCTGCTAATGTATTTGCTCCCTATCTTCGCATGGAGAGTTTGTCTTGATGTAGAGCTGTTTGTCTTTTTTTGAGCTTGGGAATTGATTTGAGAGAAAACAAGTGACGCCATCGTGTTTCTCGCGAACTGTTACTGTAGAATCAACAGTCAAATCGCAAATTCCTCACACTTGCAACATCTCCATTCAAAGTTTAAGGGATGCCTCGAGACCTTCCTCTCACGAGGAAACCAATGGAATCACTTGAAGAACCTCGAAGTTTTATATATTCGGAGTTATAAGCGTTGAAAGTTTACCGAGTTTGTCCGAGCTCTCCTATTGGTTCGATCCTCTGTGCGCCGCGCCGCGGGCGGGAGGCGCATTTAAACTCGTAAAATGATGCGAATGTCAACCGAAGTACCGAAAGCGGGTCAGTGAACTTGATTCTGAGCCCCTCCTTCCAGTCGCTCCCCCCGCCCCGCGGGTGCAGACGTGTGCACCTCCCCCTCTCCCCTCCACCCCTCCCCTCGTTCTGGAGTCCCGAACGCGCGGTGTTGCCGAGGCGGCCGGCGCAGCGCCGTGATCCTTGTCGACTGCAGGTGGATATTTTAGGTCGGGCGTCAGATGCAATTTATTTTTCTTTCTTTTTTTTCTTTCTTCTTCTTCTTTATTCTAAATATAGAGAACTGAACATAGAGAGCTGAATATAGAGAGTAAAATATAGACGCAAAATGAGATTTCATTTTCCACGAGATTTCAACGATTTTTCAGGGGCTGCGCTCGCAGCTTGCAACGATCATCCGAGAGTTCGTTGAGAAACTTTAAAATTCGACTTGTGAAATTTTTATTACGAACCAATTTTTTTTGAAAAATTTAGTCGTATTTAGAAAAAAGTTCAAGAACATGGATGTTAACTCTCTCGCCAGAAAAGAAATTCTTAAAAACCCGGACGCGTTTTGAAAGAATGCTAACTTTTCATCCCTATCGGCGCGGCTGATAATTCTCTTGCTGCGCGTGCACCAGTGGCGTGGCGTGAATGATCGATTATCGATATTTCCCGATTTGAATCCGTGGTAAAGAATCGATTATTAAGGTGTTATTTTGTAAATTTTGAAATCTTGCAACAAATTAAATTTACCTCGGCAATTGTCGTATTGAATTTATAGTTTATTGGGAGTAAAGATAAAAATTATTTAGATGATCAGTTAATATTTGCTAGGTAAAAACATTTGTATTTGGAGTGTAGCCGAGTGCTAGGAATAATTCAAAGTTTTCTTTAAAAAAACTAACATTTTATGAACAAAACTTGATTATCAAAAGTGTGGTGATCTAATAGTTTGTTATCAATTGTTACCACTGAAATATGTGACCTTGTTTGAAATTAAAGTATGGCCTTTGTGATATCGATTTTGTGACCCTGACGATGAAGCGTTTGCTTCGAAAAGCTTCGGTTAAAGTTTGTCAAGAACATTTTACATTATTTCTAGCACTCGGCTACACTCCAAATACCAGTATATTCAGTGCTACTACCTTTTAGACATTGTATTACAATGCTCGCTGATCTTGAGGTAAAAACAGTCGCACAATCTTAGCGACATTGGAATGCTCGTGGTTCCTTTTTGCGAAATGCAATCCCTCTGTCTCTGCTAGCAACCCCTCTGACGAAAAAGAAAGAAATTGAAGGAGTCGAAAGAAAAGAGGGAAACTTACGCGGAGAGATGGCCAGTCGGATTGATAAGCTGGCGCTTGCCCGATGCCGGCGTATGGGAGCGGCGGCGGCGACTTTTTTCGACTTTCGCTTTCTGTCGGGATCACTTTCCCTTTCCCAAGCGTGAATCTCATCATAGCCGTGCCCGTCGCCCCGTTTAGTGATAAGTTATGTCAAGCACTCCGCCCCCCCCCCCCCCCCCCNCCTATCACTCTCACCTCAATCACCGGCCAGTCCCTACTCCCGATGCCGCTGTAATGACCAATGACGTGGTGTGCTCGGCGATGTATCGATTCTCCAAATTTCCTACTTTCGTCGAATAGAGGTGCTAGAAAAGTATCAAGGTTGCCACAGCATTGGGAAGAAAACACATTGGATGTAGAGTCCAGACTCTGGAAAACATTGACAAGTAAAAGGACTCTTGATTCAATCAGATTTAAGCTTAAATCAAAAGGAAATCCGCTCGAATTAAGAGGCTTGGTTCTTGATTTAAGCTTAAATCTGATTGAATCAAGAGTATTTTTTCTTGTCGATGTTTTCAAGAGTCTGGACTCTAGATCCAATGTGTCTTTTTTCCAGTGAGTCAGGGAAAACCGAGAAATGTCAGGAACTTTTAAAGAGTCAGGGAAAATCGGGAAATGTCAGGAAATTTTAAAGAGTCAAGGAAAACCGGGAAATGTCAGGGAAAATGACGAATATGTCAGGGATAATTTTTTAAATCTTCTTTATTTACCTACCTTCTGAAATGGGTTTGAGGTTTCGAACTACAAAGTTTGCCTGAAAACTATGTTCAATTATGTCTTCTTAGCCATTTGCCTTATCTTCTGTTGTCAGGGAATTTCACCAAAATATGTCAGGGATTTTTATTTTCTAAATTCTGTGGCAACCGTGAATTGAGAATTTCTCCTCACAGCTTACGTTGAATACACTACGATGTCTGTTCAAAGTTCCTTCCTAGGATCAACTCAGAGATGAAAGATGAGCTCAATCCTTTTAATTTAAAGGTTCGGTTTGGTCACGCAACTAAACTAACTCTGCGGCAAAGCGTGCGGTATCAGGGTGGGCTGAAGGCGTTAGTCCAAATCGCGCGGAGCACCTGTACCACTTTTTTGAATAAGCTATTTCTTTGTAAGTTAGGTTCGGTTTGGTCACGCAACTAAACTAACTCTGCGGCAAAGCGTGCGGTATCAGGGTGAGCTGAAGGCGTTAGCCCGCATTTAGCGGAGCATCTGCACCTTCACTTCCTAATTTTTCTGTCAGGTTTTGCTATCACTCACAATGTTTCTTACGAAAGCGTGTTCTTTTTCTGTTGCAGTCGAAAGGCACCTCACTACAAAGACTGAGCCAACACCCTTCTCGAGGCCTGCTCCGACATATTCTTCAACAAGTCTACAATCAAGCAGTCATAGATCCGGACAAATTAAACCAATACGAGCCGTTTTCACCGGAGGTGAGTTCAATACAGGCGATTCTTGAAAGTTGGTACCACTGTTTGCCTCCATTTGAATGTGGCTAAAACAATCGATTCTTGGCTATGTAGCTTGCCGCACCTAAAATCGATATTTTTGATGGATTTAAATGAAAGAAAAACAGCGTTGCCAACCTGCAAAATTGTCACTGAGTTCAACTTGGACCGCGTTTAACAGAAAGGAACCAAGCCACATCAGCTATTGCCAAATTTAACTGGGAAATTTAATTTATTAAGAGAGAACGTTTGTGCCTATTCCTTGGAAAATTTTCAAGAATTTGCTTCCTAGTGTGGAGAAAATTCACATAAATTGGCACATCAATCCGTACAGCCATTTCCATGAAAAAAGTTAAATTGCCCAATTAAATTTGGCAGTAGCTAATGTAGCTTGGTTCCTTTCTGTTAAACGCGGTCCACTTGTTTGTTCTTAACGCGTGGTTTTTATTGCAGGGTTCCCAACAGTCTGGAAAACCTGGAAAGTCAGGGATAGGGCCACTGAACATGGTCTGAACTAGAGTTATAAGTCACTTGTTGTCCCTTCTTAAGGTGATTCGTCAAGCTCAAGTGACGTGGTCGAACTGGCACGCGATATATCGCATCGATTAGGTCAAAAATCTCGGCAGATTTTGAATTTTTGGTAATTAAAAGGACGATAGCCCCTGCGCATAAGCTTAAAGTATCATTCTAAACTCAAAAATCGGCAAAATTCAGAGAAATGAAAGCAGAGTAGTGTTGGGAAAAAAACCTCGCATTCGATTCAGCTATCGATTTCTGTAACGAATGCGAGGTTTTTTTCCCAACACTACTCTGCTTTCATTTCTCTGAATTTTGCCGATTTTTGGGTTTAGAATGATACTTTAAGCTTATGCACAGGGGCTATCGTCCTTTTAATTACCAAAAATTCAAAATCTGCCGAGATTTTTGACCTAATCGATGCGATATATCGCATGCCAGTTCGACCACGTCACTTGAGCCTAATGAATCACCTTAAATTCATGTAGGCAACAATTCACACAGCGTGAATTTTGGAAATCAACTTCTGAACGAGGTATTAGCAATTATTTTTAACATATAGATCAAATGGAAGTTAGATTCTACAAAATGATGTCATTTGTATTTTTGCCATTTAACCATTTTTAGTTTTGTAAACACCCATATCTTGTCCAGGAGTCGATATTCTGACCCCCCTTCTTGTGATTCGTTTTCTTTGAAGAGGCAACATGTTGCGTAGTGCTTTTGTCCATTCATTGTTTAGAAGCCTCTTCATCAACCTGAAAAAGTCAGGAAATTCAAAGGAAAAGTCAAGGAATTTAGCAAGGAATGCTCAATGGAAGTCAGCTAAAGCAAATAAAAAGAAAATCTGAAAGGAAGTTTTGTTGAAGAGGCAGGTGGTGTCGGGGAATTCGAAAATCTTAAAGTGCGGGAAAAGTTAGGGAATCGGAAAACAAGGAAATTATGGGAACCCTCCTATAGATGCTGAGCCTGATGTTAATCATGAGTGACATCATTCCAAAAAATATTTGTTTAATTTATTAAACTTATTTTTTAATGAAAACGATTGTGCAGATTTCAGTGAATTTTGTGCTTGTATTACTTGTTTTTGACCTCCATTCTATATTCTTTTCCAGGTTTATGGTGAGACATCATTCGATCTGATCTGTCAGATGATCGACGAAATCAATATAACTAAAGATGATGTTTTCGTGGACCTCGGATCCGGCGTCGGTCAAGTCGTCCTGCAGATGGCCGCTGCAACACCCTGTAAAATCTGCTTCGGCGTCGAGAAAGCGGATGTCCCCTCCAAATACGCCGAGGAGATGAACCATCATTTCCGCAAATGGATGGGCTGGTACGGGAAGAAGTACGGAGAGTACCGGCTGCTCAAAGGCGACTTCCTCATGGAGGAACATCGGGAGAAGATAGTAGGTGCTACGATAGTTTTCGTCAACAATTTTGCATTCGGACCGACCGTGGACCACATGTTGAAAGAACGCTTCGCAGACTTGAAAGATGGTGCTCGCATCGTGTCGTCTAAGTCGTTCTGTCCCCTCAACTTCCGCATCACGGACAGGAATCTATCAGGTATGACTTAAATTATCTTAGAATATTTTCAAGTAAAGATCGGAATAGACCACCAGACAAGGTACAAATTTAAGTATTATGATACGTGTTTTTTAACCAGAATTTCACGGAAAACACCATTCTCGCATCAAAAATCACTGAAATAATTCCTGAATTAGATTTATTCATTTATTTATTTACAGTTCCAATGGGTCATAAAGACCCATTTGCTAAACATTATAACAAAACGAAGACACAACAAGACGGCAATAAGATTAAAAAAAAAAAAAACAAACAATAGTACAATATTAAAGTAACAAATTATAGAAAGTTGTCAAAAAGTGACATAACTACAACAAAATAATTAATTGATTACCCAGAGAGATCAGAAAGGAATGTCCTCTTTGTGGCAGCTTTAAAATTACAGATTATAGAATTAAAGAGGTCAACTGGCACAGAGTTAACAACCTTACTCATTCTGGTGACCAGTGACCTATCAGAACTATTAGAATTAGTATTAACGTTAGATATTAACGTTTTAATTTTACTTTGGTACCCGAAATTGAATTGCCCAGTCACAAGAAACAATACTCTACATGAGTCAAATCGCGCACTACAACAATTTTGGCAGGCTTCTCAATCGAGCATTATTCATTTCCCACCCTTCATTGTTTAAAGTGTAAACAAGTTGCTATAGCTGAGCCAAAGCGTCAAGATTGAGAGTGCCATATTTTTGTATCGCAGAGACTGCCAAGGTAACGTTTAGTAAGCGATCTGACGAACGTAGACCATAGTATTTTCATGAGCGGGCGATATGAATTCGAGCATCAAGAGCTACTAAACATCTTGGTTCGTAGTCCATTTCAGTAATTTTCGTTTCACAAATCTTGTCCTACATTAAATTTTGGTGAAGAAACGTGTATCAGAATGCTTAATTTCGTACCTTGTCTAGTGGTCAATTATTTTCTGTCAGCCTTCCTCAATCAGCTGAAAGATTCTTTTTATTTTGCGCAAATAATTTAACCTCACTCAGAATCTAATGCAGGGTGTCCAGCTACCGGGGAAACGGAGAAATGTCAGGGAATTTTTTTTTTGTGTCAGGGAAATCAGGGAACACGTCAGGGAGTCTGCAAAAACTCAGCATGTCAGGGAATTTTATCGCACAATCGATTTTTGTGTCAGGGAATCATCAGTGAAACAGAAAAACATAGATTTTTCGGAAAATGAATTATTTTCTCGGTCTGTCAGAGAATTTTAAATTTTTTTCCCATTTTTAGGGCGTTTTGGTCAGGGAAATGTAAGGGAATTTTTCTTTTAAAATTGCTAGACACCTTGTAATACAATGATTGATGCCCATGTGGTCACCAATTCCTTTTCCATTAGTTTCGTCTGATCGTGAATCTGAGGACCTCTAAGAAAATGTTATGATCAACTGCAAAATCATGATTTTAAAGACATTTTGGCATCTATGGAATTGAACATGTAACCATCTTGGAGAAGTGACCACTACTTTACTCAGTCAGTATTATGTAATGCATCTCGAATTAGCGTTATTGACTTTTTAGAGGAGAATACATATTTTGAATGTGCAGTTTTGGACATTTTTAAGATCCAGTGTGCAGTTACTGCTAGAAAAGAAACTATTGGTTTTTAATTTTTGTATCGATGTTATCATTTGTATTCGTACTAGTGTAGGGTACTTGATTTAAGTATTTCAAAAGAGGTTATTAAAAAGTAAGTCAGCTTGTAATTTATGTTTTGTATACCATTGTGCCTAGCAGAAAAACAAATAAATAAATAAAATTACAATTATAATAATAAGAAAACAAGTCAGTTGTAGTCAAGTAGGATAGTGTGTATTACTGACTTTGGCTTGGGCCCGTCAGTAATACTTATACTGGAAGTGTTCCCTCTTCTGAGTTGAAATAAAAAATAAAAAAAAAAAATTTCTGCATAGAACTCCAAAGTTTTCCAACAGTTTCGTCTTACGCAATTATCTTAAGAAGATCTGAATCGGGTTTGTAGGGTTTTTGAAGTAGCACTGAGTGTTGAAAGAAAATGTGATTTATAGAAAATGGGTTCCCATTTTTGTCAGAAAGATGAAAATCAAGGTGCACTCGTGAAGTGAAATACATTTCTTTTAGGTAACCACCTTTTTCATTCATTTTTTGGTCTAATGTTAGTTTTATTTTATCTGCTTCCAGACATCGGCACCATAATGCACGTGTCCGAGATGGCACCGCTGCGCGGCTCTGTTTCTTGGACAGGGAAACCAGTTTCATATTATTTGCATGTCATCGATAGGACAAAACTAGAAAGGTATTTCCAGAAACTGAAGAACCCACGAGCACAACGGAACGCCGCTGCAGCCCTCCAACGCAGCTACAACAGTGAATCTGCTATCGAATCAAGGACTACACGGGAGAAAGCCCGTCGATTCTTGACGAAGAATGGAAGTAACGATTCCTTAACAACTAATGGTGAGGAATCAACAGGTTTAGTGTTTCTTTGTAAAATATTCCAGTGCTCAAATGGAGAATATTTTAAAGAAAAGCTAGAAGAGTGTGGTGAGGTCAAGGAAATACAAACCTTTATAGTGATGAACTAATGTGTCTGTCGTAAGCAGACAAATAGTCAAATCAGGCATTTAGCCTAATGCCTAGGCAAATAGTGATAAATTCTTATTTAGACTGACATTCTGATTCTTTTGTTAATTTTAGACAAAATAATTTTATTGCTCCTGTAAAAAAGAAATTTCTGTAAAAGTGTACATCATTGATCAGTATTTTAAACGGTTTTTGAATGAACGTTTATGTTGAAATTTGCAGCATGTCGTAAGACACAACATTTTTAAAATTTTAATGTTTAAATATATGATGAGTATCTGGAGAGCAAAGAAAAAGGAGAGTTTGTAAATTTGATGAGTCATTTTTTTTTCCTAAACTTCGTAAAATGTCTAAATTGGACTATCTGCCTAGGTATTTGATAAAACGCCTGATTTGGTTAATTGCCTGCCACACATCGATGGCTGACCTTAAGAAGCATGCATCTCCATTTGCAATGATTTTATTCACTCCATTTTTATTTTTGAAGGAAAACTATTAATATCCCTCATCTCTTAAGTTTTGCTGAGAATCTTATTAGGTGCTATGACAGTGAACAGCAAGATTTCCAGGCTGAAATTTTGTTCAGTTTCCTTATAAAAAAATATAAAAAATCCAGAAATTTTGAGACATATTAGTGGAGTAACTCTTTCTTTCTTTTATTCATCAATTCTCATTATGTCCAACTGATTTTACATAAAATTTTGATGGAAATACATAAGTTGTGGTTTAATTCTTAGTGAGTTTAGTGGTCCACCATTAATGGTGCAGTCTTAACCTGCACTCATGATGTTATTGTAATTTTATTATTAGTTTGTATTGTTTTGGTTTATTTGTTTATTTATGAGAGTTTCCAAGGTATATTTTGCATCAACAACCTTGGCTGTCCAAGCATGTAACATCACAAAAATCTTGTATCAAGTAGACAAACTGGAAAATATTAGAAATAATAGAACAAGTAAAATAGACGCTATCAGTGGCACATCAAAAGCGACTTATATCGATTTATTCGCATTGGTAGCATTGAATGAGGTTACGCCAATTTTATTGTTTGGACCCAATTCGACATAATGGAGAATCCCTATGATGACGTCGTTACTAATAGCTTCTGTAAAAGAAACAAGTAAAAT
The DNA here is from genome assembly GCF_001854935.1 of Bemisia tabaci. Taxonomy (NCBI): domain Eukaryota; kingdom Metazoa; phylum Arthropoda; class Insecta; order Hemiptera; family Aleyrodidae; genus Bemisia; species Bemisia tabaci. Next base: position 123,640 of record NW_017555888.1, read on the forward strand.
TAACCAACGATCAAACAGGTGCTATCATGGTCTGTTTTGATTAATTAATTTTCAATCCTATCCTCCATTTTCATCTTATTCTGAAACACTTTTATTTCTCTTTTCAGCTTCCTCCAATAGTTCCACAAACGGCAACAATAACGACAGCAATAATAACATGAATGGTGAGGAGAACGGAATAGATAATGCCTCAACGAATGGTTTGGAGAATGGTACCAGGAATGGGCTTATAACATCAGAGTCCGAGCACTCTCACTCCGAGAACGAGTCTGGCACCAACTCGGCGATACCGAGAGTTACCACTAGAAAAGCTTGGTCCGATTATTGCAGTAATAAGGGTCGCTCGAGTAATTCGGAAGAAGAAAACAACAATGGTATGTACCATAAATGATTCTTCACTCTAGGATTTTTAAATTTTACCGAGCTTTGAAGCGTGTTGTCCAGGACTGAGAATGACTGGGAAAAACTGTGATTTATGAGGAAATCTGTTCCAGAAACTGGGAATACCTTCCTCTACTGCTTTGAGACTGATTTTTCCCTTAACTTCATATAATTTTTTTCATGTTATCTTTTTAATACAGTCATTTGCCGAGAATGTATAAAAGTTTAATACTGAGTTTGTTTGTGCGTTTTTTGTTTGAGGAAACTTCGGTTTTTCATCAGAGATTGAGCTCATAAAAATCAGAGAAATGGTCTTAGTTAAGAATTCCAGACATCATGCATCATATCTCCCTTTTTTGTATTTTGAACAATTTTCTTGCCAACATGATGTTTTTATCTCTACATTTGATGTCATGCAAGGGAGTGTTAGGATGTTTTTAAACTTTGGACAAAGCTTAATACTCAATCAAAGCAGCAGCTGTAATGGAGTTGTCAAGGGAAACAGACACTGAAATCTAAAAGCAATCATCTCTCCAGGAAAGATAACAGAAGCATCAAATTGTACTGAAATTCTTTTTCACTATTAAACTGTACATGATTTCTCAAATTTTAGGAAGGAAACTGAGGACTGAACTTTGTACTTATTTATGGCTCGATTTTTCTAGATACTCGGATCGCCGGTCGTGTCCGTCAAACTAAGAAACTGCGTCGCAAAATGCCAAGGAACAACAAACCAGCACCATCAACCACTGCCACCGCTCCTGTGGTTAAGCCGCCACCAAAGCGTGCCAAGGGCAAACCAAAGAAAGGAAGGAACAAGCGAGCAATCAAAATTACTGGCCTTGATCTTCTCCACAGTCAAACGCTCCTCAGTACCTCGCCTCAAGGTATCAACAATCATTATTTCACCAACCTTTGGTACCAGTCAAGTTTTTTTTATGGAAAGTTGCATTATGTCAGTAGAATTACTTTCATGGTTCTATTCTGCAAAATTGAAATTCTGCCCTAAAAATATCATTAGAAAATATCAAAATATTCAGATGTTAAAATCATTTTGAGAGAGCTAAAATGAGCTGCATTAGGTACATTTTTTAAATATAAACTTGATGCCATATTTTCTTCCTCTCTGTATATTTTTGTGGTTTTTTCTTATATTTTTAATGAGTAACATCCATTTATAGATGCCAGTGTGCCATTATGTGATTGAGCAGTTCCAAGAATTGAACATTACTCTCTCATAAAAAAAAAAAACCATACTTACAATTAGTCTAACCTCGTAGCATTTTGGCCTGAATACAAATTGGTTAGCTGCTGTTTCCATGGTTTTCTGAAAATTTCACAAATTTAGTTGTTGAAGAATTCCCCGTGTCACATTCAACACTTTTTACATTTTTGACATTTTTTATGTAAATATCCCATTTTGTATCGTACCTTTTGAATCATTAGTTGACAGAAATTCCAGGAGTTCATTATTTCTGTGTAACCATGATTGTTTTTCCTGTACTATCCTGGTGTTTTCAGTAATTATAAATTTTTCTAATAAATTTTAACTTTGTTTTCCAGCGGGTCAAAAACTACCTCCTGCTCCAGGCTGCGTGGATCAACAGCTAACAAACCTCACCGCCTCTCTAAACACCGTCATGAACCACGAGGAGCTGGACATTCCAACGCAACCAACCAACACTCCATATGCGCTCCAACTTCTCCTGGATATCTTTCAGCAGCAGTATCTCCAGTTCCTTGATCGGATGAAAACACCAGGCTACAAAGTTGAAGTTGAAAAGAACATCCAGATTGAGAAGGAGCGGAATGAAAAACTTCAACTGCGAGCTGCTCAGCTTGAAAAGCAGATCAAAGTCTTGATTGATGAGAGCGTTGCATTTTTGAAAACGAGAATGACAGAAATTGGTATCGAAGCAACAACTCCTGCTGATCTGTTATCCAAAGCGAAAGAAATCGTAATGAAGCACAAGGAACTGCAAGCTAAAGCTGCTAAATTGCAAGCGCAGGTGAACAACTTGGACGAAAACAATGCAAAGCTGGTCGCCAAGAGGAACCAAGAGATGGCTGCCCAACAGCAGCAACAGAAGGAAATACAGCAGCAGAAAGAACTTCAACAGCAGAAAGAGTTGCAACAGCAGAAGGAACTGCATGAACGGCAGCTACAACAACAGCAATTGCAGCGACAGCAGCAAATACAACAGCTCCAGCAGCAGGAACAGCAGCTGCAGCAACAGAAGAAGCTCCTGCAACAACAGCACCAAGCACAACAGCAAGCGCAGCAACAAGCGCAACAGCAGGCACAGCAACAGGCACAGCAGCAGGTGCAACAGCCGTTAGTGCAACAGCAGCATCCACCCCCCGCAATAGCGCCGGTCACAGCACCCACAACGCCTGCTGGCCCTATCGCAGCCAATGCAATGATTAACTCGTCTCAATCTTTGACACAGGAATCGATATTGAAGGAAATAGCAACAACTCTGGGTCAACGCAAGAAGTTACACTCGCATGTGAGCAAGCTTGAGACGGAACTGACAGCACTGGAAAAAGCGAGGGTTATCTCTCAGTCTCCAGTAAGTTTACTCTTCCTTTCTGTTGCCATTCAACTTTTTGTGGTTAAAAAATCCACGGTAAATTTTCTCTCCTACCTTGGAAGCTAAAAAGCTAAAATAGAAATTAATTATCTTAACTTCTCAGTTTTAGAACCTTCAGAATTTCTCAGCAAAACATCTTGTTGATTTTTATTATTGATTTATCCTCTTTTCTTAATTTTGCCCACATTTTTTAGCTTCAAAGGACCTATTGCAAATGAAGGCTAAGTTTAGCTGTATATTGTGTGAAAAAAATTCTCTTCAACCTCCTCCTAAAAAAGTAAAGTGTAAATGAACGATGCACACCCGGTGCATCTCTTTTCAACCTCTCTAATCAAATAGTAAATTCTGCAGTCAAGTTGATTCTTTACTTTTCGGTTTTTCAAGTGACAATTTTTGGGAATGAGAACTAACAATGTCTGTGGTAGATTGATTGTTTTGGAAAATTTGAAGGCGAAACTTGAAAATCTGATTATTTTTCAATTTTGCTCATAACTACTTCAAATTGCTTTGCTGTTGCATAATGCACTTTGTTAAAACTTTATTAGCACTATGAACAATACCATCCATGAGGATGGACAACATTTTTTGAAACCGATCAATGCAACTTACTTGTTACTTTTCTTCTCTAAAGTGGTTTCAAGAAAAAGTAACAAGTATGTCCTTTTGATCAGTTTCAAAAAAATGTTATTTATCCATTCTTGTTTAAGGTTGTATTCAAAATCGGTAGATTCAATCATGTTCAACTCCTCTGCTTTAAGAACCTTTAGCACTATTGGGAGAAAAAAATCCTCCAATCAAAAGGTGGATATCTTTCCTTTATACTTCATACTTGAACTGCGTCAAGTAGAAAGGAACCAAGCTACATTAGCTATTGCCAAATTCAATTGGGCAATTCGATTTTTTACTTGAAAACGATTTTGCTGATTTTTGTGTAAATTTTAGTGAATTTTCTGCCTAGTTCAAAGCCAATTCCCTTAAATTTTCATAGGAATATGCACAAACGTTCTTTTGTAAAAAATTAATTTGCCCAGTTACATTTGGCGATAGCTGATGTGGCTTGGCTCCTTTCTACAAAATGCGGTGCAATTGATCTGATCATCAATCAAGTAAATATTTTCTCCTTTCTAGGTTAATGGCAAATATCCAAGCCCCGAGAAGCCCATCGGTGCGACCAACAGCTCCTCAAAGTCCCGCAAATCCCGGGATCATCGGTCTCGCTCGCAGGAATGGCCGGACATCCCAGACGTCGGTAAAATCGAGGAGAAGAATCCTGAAATCCTCGCGCAAAAAATCCTAGAGACCGGACGGCAACTTGAGGCGAACCGGATCCGTTCCATGGAGTCGTCACCCTCCGCCCGCAACTCCTATCCCTCCCACCAGTCGTCGCGCACGTCCCACGGAAAACACTCCCTGCCGCCGATCAACGGGATCGCACACAAAAATCACAGTGCAAACACTGGTAACCATAGTAACAGTAACCTCATGCACGGTAACCACGGCAACCAGCATCCACCATCCCAGCAGCAAAGCGTGAGCTTCACAGCAAACCGGGCCCAGGAACCGCCGCGGATAGCCAACTTCGAGGACCGGTTGAAGTCGATCGTCACGAGCATCCTGAACGAGGACCAAGAGAACAGGAAGCAGCAGCAACAACAGCAGATGAACAGCCTCGGCACTGTCGGAGCACCTGTCAACGCTTCGCCTGCCCCGACTTCGCCGAGCGTGGGAAGCTGGCAGACCCAGCGACCTCCACCTATCGCCAACTACCAGCAACCGCCACAACATCCCCAGCATCAGCAGCTACTCCAGTCGCCGTCGCAACCAGATTACACGCAAGTGAGTTTTTTTTTTACGATCCTTCACTTCAATGGATAAATTATGCTATGTTCCTTGGTAGCGACTGCTAAGAAAAAATTTTTAAAAAACTATCAATTTTATAAAAGATAGCTCCTAAAATCTTTATTTTAAGAAACCCTTTTTGGGTTTCATTTTAGTAAAATTTACGGGTGGCAAAATTAAGTAATATAGTGTTGAAAAAAAACTCTTAAAATATCAACTGTAGTTTTTCAACACTGAAAATGCTTGAAAAAAACGTCAAAAAGCTACAGTGATATTTTAAGAGTTTTTCTACAATTTTTTCCTTAACTTTTACTTAATTCTTACTTCAACTTTGAGAGAAAAATCATGTTTTTTCTTCAAAGAATCTGCAGAAAGAAAGAGATCATCCAGGATTCTACAAAATAAAAATGCTCCTGACTTCTAGAGGAATTTTGGCCAATGAGAAAATTAAATAATTCTGAACAAAATGCCCAATATTTGTCCAAAACACTTGCTCAGAGTCTCAAGTGGTGTAGATTAAGGACCCTAAATTTTTACACATTTTCTATCCGATATTGTGTGATTTACCTCCAGGAAAATAATTTACCACAGCGAAAAACATTTCCAGCCATGAAAGTTTATGATGGGCAGTTTTTTTCCCCCAAAATCCCTCTTCTTCTCGTTTCCTCTGCATCTAAAGAAGCACAGTTCCATCTGATTTACGATCATTAATTTTTATTTTCTCAGGTTTCTCCTGCAAAGCTTGCCTTGAGGCGACATCTATCGCAAGAAAAACTGTCTCAGCCCAGCACTGGCTCTCACAGTACGATCCAGGTGGCCACCAGAACCATTGGTGACCTCGTCAACGGGGAAATAGAGCGAACACTAGAAATAAGCAACCAGAGTATCATAAACGCTGCTGTAGACAATGTGGTAAGTCATCAAAACTCTTTCCTCTTTTTCACTCTCAAAACCTTTGAGCCAGTCTGTAGTTCGAGAACTTCAAACTGTTGGCTGATTCCATCTGACAAAAAGTACCTTCAGTGACTCAAGATACTCGGTTTTTTCGTCACTTTAAAAATTGGTCCAGTCAATGAAATCAAATGTTTTTTTTTTTCAATATTATTTTTATATTAATAATCAAACTATTGACGCATTTATGCATATGAAGCACATCTATGTTGGAAGATTTAAGAACTAATCGAACTGTTCAAGGGAAGGATTAGATTTTAGCAGTAAAGATTGAAAGCTGGTCTAGGGCTAATATTCTGCTCAATAGCTACTGTTCAAAGAGACTTTTGCAGTGAAAAAAACATAACTAAGCCTAGAGCAATTGGAGGGTTTTTCTTGATGTTCTCATGCAGGCGGACTTGTTTCTTGTGAGACTGCTCTAGGTGAAAATCACATTACGCCAAAGAAGTCCATCTGCAGGATAGTCAAAAACCCTTACTGCCCCTTGCTTTTGATGGAGCCTTGCGTGATTTTTGCAAGTGCTTTTGTTCTCATTACTGCATTCGCCATTATTAATTCTGTGTTTCTGGCTCTCAAATATGAAAAGAAGAGAAGAATAAAATAAAATCCTTCCTCTATCTGCAAGGGAAAATCATTTTCTTTTCGAAATTTATTCACCGCCAACTTTTTGAACAGAATCAATGATATCTAACTTCATACTCTAATCTGATACCCTGTAGCTTGCTGGACATATTTTGAGTGAAATGTATTCTTCATCAGTTACGAGCAGCAAAGGGAAAGAGTCAAAACTTGTTGAGGCATTCAACAAAGTGTTACTTCAGTTTTTTAGCTTGCTGGCAGAATCAGCAATTTTTCGTAAAGATGGTGCAGGGTTAGACTATCTCTTTGTGGTCTCATTTAAATAAACAGAAATTTCAATGTTGCTCTAAAATTTTCTGGAGGGGTACATGTTCCCTCTTCAGAGCTCTGCCGGGACCATAACTATTCGGACAGGAACTTGCGTTGTTTGATATCCTCAAGCTTTTTTCCGTTTGCAATTCAGTAAATTAAAATTTCTCGCTCCTCTGAAATTTAGAAAGAATTACTAATTCTATGGTTCTCTCGGGTTTCTACTTTACGTCTTAGTGTCCAAATCCTGTTAAATTGGGAAGCATCGACATTTGTGTGATGACTTTTCAGGAAAATCAAGGAATTGGTGTTCAAAATGGCGAATTTTTTCTCTCTCCACTTTGTGACCCCTTTCTTTTTGACTTTCAACCCAGTGAACTGTGAAGAGTGAGCCATAAGACAATGAAATCAGCGCATTTTTAATCCGGACAGAGAAATCGTCACATTATTAATCTGGGCTCAAAATTTTGCTATAATTTGTCCCAAAACAATTTGGGGGAAAGTTGTAGAGAAGCCTGGACTGAGGAAATCTAAGAATTCTATACGCCATGAATTACCTTGAAGCTCCTCAACCTTTCACCTTTTCTCTATGAACTGATTGCGATTTGACGCACGCATTGTTTAGACAGAGCTGGCAAATTGCCCTTGTATGATTAATTCAGAATAAACTAAAATTCTCCCTACAGAATTGGATGAACTTTTTCGTCCTGTGATGAAAATTTTAGTTGACTCTGAATTTATTGCACATGGCACTTTTTTTCCACTATAACACCTGTTTAACTGATGTTATCCACCTTATGGCTGTTTCTGTGTTGGAACTAACTTTGAGATGATACTTTCCATAACTTCAGGTGTTGCCGGGCAACACAAGTAGCGGTGGTAGCAATCAGCGTGCCAAAGACAACAATGGGCGCGGCGGCAGCAGACAACACAGCTCGTCGCACCACTATAACCGTCCCCCCCACCAACTTTACTCTTCGAATAACCCCCAACAAAGGTCTTCCATTTTGTTTGCTCCCTCCTCCGCGCAAATGTCGACACAGGTACGTTTCTAGCACAGCTTGTAGGGTCCTTGCACACGAAAGAGTCAGTCAGTCGAAGCCGCAGGTCTGCCTGGCCATTCAAAGAGGGTCAAACTTCTTGTTTTTATACTTAAGACTGTTGTCTTTTAAATATGCATTTTTGCATTACCTATTTACCTAATAACATTTCAAGAAAACATTCATTTCTTTTTTCTTAAAGCTGCTCAGGCTAAAACAGCGCATCATCCCTTGTACATAACCTAACATAATAAAATTCTTTCATTCTCAAAATGTATGATTTTCTCTTAGTAAGAATCGTAGATTATAATTAACTCTGTTGAAATCAATGAACCTCTTGAATATGTCATCACCATTCATGTAACACTTTTATCAGAGTGAATCCCTTGTTTTTCAATTTTAAATCTTTTTATATTACATTTACTGAATGAAAAGTCTTAAATTCATGTTATTTTCCTAAAGCTCCTAAGATTAAAGATTCAGCCCTCTGGCATATTTTTTACAGTCTGTGAGATAGTTGACTAACTCAATCGTGTGCAGGAACTCAAGCCTGCTTCGCAAAGTTTGCTGTCCAGAAGGAAATGCTTTCGCCAAAAATTGTAAATACATTTAAAAACAGTGTGTCGTACAGAGTAGCTGAAACAAAAGAAAATTTAGCAAACTAGAAACTACTCTGTCAATGAGTAGTTAACAGGGTGTCTACAGGTTTGAAAAACTGGAATTGTCAGGGATTTTCAGTAGATCAAGAAAATCAGGGAAGCACTATGGAATTTTATGAAAAAGTATGGAATAGTCTGTAACGGAATAAGTTTAAATAAGGAATTCCAATTTTATCTGACAAATGATTAATACCGGGAAGAAGCAGCTTCATGTATTTTTATCATTCGTAGTCGAATTAATATCTAAAATCGTTCATTTCCAGTTCTACGCATGCAAATTGTCAATGCGAGAAGACAGAGAATTCTATTTCTTTTGGTTTGCAAAAATATAGGAAAGTCTGAGAATATTTTTCTCGCTGAGTCTGTAGACATCCTGGTCAGTAAAGAATCGCGGAATCATCAGGAAATTAAAACATACTAAGGAATTTAAAAATCTTGAGTCTAATTTATGGAGGGTTGTGTATTAGGCGGCAGAAAATATTTAGCATTTTTAGCTCGCAGCAAATGGCTTTATCTTTAAATAGCAATTTTAGTTTGAAAAGTCAGGAAATTGTTGAAAAACAACAGGATTTTTTATTTGAAGAATTACTTGGCACTCTGTTGTACACCATATTCCATTACAATCTTTGCAATAACCGCAATGCTTGACTAACAATGCACCAGCACTGAAAAGCAGATTTCACTGAAAGAAACAGTTTCATTTAATTTTTCAAATGTTCACCTGAAACTGGAAATTACATGGCCTTTGTCCTCACTTGTAAGATCGTAAGGACATATTTTCGCCATCCTCCTGAGCTTTAAATTTTAAGGTTCCTGAATGATCTGAAATGCAGTTTTCCGTCCTTCGTTTACAAATCGGCCCCAATACCATTTTATAATCCTGAGTTTTGACTACTGTTGAAAGTACGAAGGAAGTAATTCGATTAAATACACCATGCAAACATTCAAAGCTTGAATCAAAGTTTCCATCTCTGTCAAAACTTACGGAGTTATACACTACCTGTTTCTTGGAAAAATAATTAAGCTTGGCTGATCTTTCTCGTCAAGGTGATATATATGCTTGGCTTCAAATTTTCAAATTTGCACTGAATTTAACTGCTAAATTTCTCTTTTCTCTCTCTCTCTATTTTGATCTTTGACTACTGATAAATATCTTTGCATCATTTTGAAGTTTTTTCCTGTATTGTCAGGAAAATTTCGGCTCTTAAGCTGCAGGGAAAATGTTATGAAACTTTTTGGGTAATATGAGAAAGGTTTCTCTTCAATGTAAGGCCTTCAGAATTTAACATCTTCTTCTTTAGAATTTGAGAAACAATGAATTCTGACATAGGTCTGAATTAATTCAGAAGTGGAAAAAAGAACGGTTGAAATTTAATTCAATCAAAATTGTATTTTCTCCTATAAGGTGAAGACAAGATTTTAGGAGAGATGAGGATAGGGGGTGAGAGACTCGTTTTGGAATTGACTCTGAATGGGGGGGGGGGGGGGGGGGGGGAGGCAGCAAAATTCCATCACGCCACAGCTAAAGAGTGGCTCCTAAATTTATTTTTGGGTTTGATTGGAGTTTTAAGGGAACCCTTGCAATTCCTTAGTTTTCAAGACGTTTTGTCTATATGCATTCAAAACCTTGAACATTCCATCTTGGCGATCTGATTGATAATCATTAAGTTCCCCATACCAGGCCAAGAAAAAATAATCGCAAACAGCATCAAGTAATGCAATAGAAGAAGTTAAAAGGTGAAAGCAGATGCTGGAAGAGTGGATTCTAAAAAAGTAGAATCTTGAACCGTATCAACCAGCTGATAAATGTTTGAAAAGCGGTTGAGCTGCATATTGCATCTATTTGTAATTATGAGTGACAAAAACGTGAGCCAAAGATGCATATTTTTCTTGAAAATTTTATATTTCTGGTGCTAACTGAGGTACCGAAATGCATTAGCACCTGAAAAATAAAATCGTAAAACATTTTTTGCATCTTTAGCTCACGTTTTTATCACTCATGATAAATATTTCTTATGTTCTTAAGAGTCTCCACTTCCAAGTATCGTTGACAGTGAATTTAAATATCTGCCATGGTTACTTCCCTGCAAAAGTGATTTTCATGCACCAGATGAAATTTTTCTCCAGGCTTAAAAACTGAGTTCAATTAGACTGTGTTTGTAAAATTGGACTTCATTTTCCCATTCGGAACTACAATACAGCTCAGTTTAGAAAAAATGTATGCACCGTTAGTTTCCCTGTGTACATAAGTGTTTTTATGGATGATTCAGCAATGTAGTACTTAATCGCAAGATGAAGTCCAATTGAAGCTTCGAAGCTCATGAGGGATAGTCAGTTCCTATTCACTTTCTATAACAAAAAATGTTTCTAATTGTTTTTCCTTAAATTTCTTCTTTCAGCAACAAGGTAAACCAAGGTACACTCCTGTTGAGCTGCCACGAGCTGAAATGAAACCTTACCATGAATCCTATTTCAGCGATGCAGTTGTCCCGAAGGAGGAACCGCCTGTCGAAGGGTAAATATCTAGTCTGTTCATCTGCATTGAGTTCAGTAGAATGTCACCAAGCCAGTCAAAATTGAGAGGAAGGTTTTCTAAGTTTACCTCCTTCATAAGACTTCATTTAAAAAATTAACTTGAAATCATGGTGTCAAAAACAGGAAAAATCGGGATTCATCAGGGAATGATAATTTACAAGGAAAATCAGGGAAAAATTAGAGGATCTGTTCCAGAAACCAGGAATCTCTTCCTCTACCGCTTAGTTATTATTTTGTTTTCAAAGCTGACCGTGCACTATTATTGACTCCTCGAATGACATATTTAAAGCTTCAAATCATCAAAAGGATGGAGTTTCATTGACCAGATAAGATAAACATCAGGAACGGTATCGGAATTAAAATTTTGAATGTGTGCCAAAGAAATGGCCTAAAGATGAAGTAAAATCGATATTCATACATGGAACTCTGGAAAATTATATTCTTCTCTCTAGATTAACATATTCAACGTCTTTAGTAAAATTTAAACTGATATTTAAGGAACTGGAAATAAAATCATTCTACATTCTGATGATTTAGAATAGCTTTAGGTTGAAAATAAATATGACGTAGCCCCATGCACATTCTGAAACGCAGTTTTAACAGTAGATATCTTCGCATATGCCAATCCAAAAATTACTGGTAGTGCAATTTTAATTTCAGAATTTTCAATCAATTCTTTTTTAAATTTGTCCAAAGGACCACTAGACAAGATCTAAAGTAGAAAGAAATGGCACATGTTTTCTCTTCAAAATCTCATGTAGAAAACAATTTTTACAACAAGAAGTTCGGAAGTAAAATCCTAAGCAAGATATTAACAAGTACTTCAAGACAAATCAAATGGAAGGTAGATTATACAAATGACGTCATCTTTAATTTTGCATTTTCACCAATGTTAACTGTGAACACTCATAGCATGTTCAGTAGTTGATTTCTATACTTCCAGTTGCATAAATCGATTTCTATGAAAGATTATAGAGGAAATATCTTGCGCAGTGTTTTAATTCATATCTTATCTAGGAGCCCATTCTATTGAAGATTCTGTTTGATTTAATGAACCTTTTATCTCAAGTTAGTATTACTAAATGCATGTGGTTTGCCTAGATTGGCAGCAACGCTACAAGCACGAATACTCCACGGTCAGGGAGACGACAACATCAAACAGGAGGATTCGTCGAGCGGCTACATGGACGGCAAAGGGGAGGTGGACAGTCACCTCAAGCGGCGATGCCCGTCACCCTCGAGTCTGAACCGGCCGCCCATGAAAAAACAACACCTTTCGCATGAAATGATCTCAAACCGACAAACCGAAGATGGTAAGCGCATATTTCTACTGTAGTTTTTGTTTTTCAATTGAGTGTAACTCAGGTGAGTCAATATTCTTTACTTCCTCGTAACTGGTAGTGTCCCAATCATTTCCTGAAGTAAATCGTCACCCAAACGTATTTTTATGGGTTCGTTCATGTGATCAAATTGTTTATAGTGATCTTTTGTTATAGATGTTCAAATTAATAGAACGCTTTCATGATAACAAGCAATTCATGCCTGCCAAAATCACTGTTCTTAATGACTGCAGCTTCTAAGTTCATGACTAAGAAATTTTTGCTGTTGGCACCAGTGCTCTTAAAAAAATGCAACTGCCTAACTCAAAGTTGAAATCCTGGTGCTGTCTCCTCTCGAGCACAAGTCATGACAAATAGGTATAAATCAAAAGACAGCGCAACAGGGTGTCTATCATCAGGAAAAATCGGGCAATATCAGGACGTTTGAAGTCATCAGGGAAAAGAAAGAAAATATCAGGAAAATCGGTCATAGATCAGGAAATTCCTAGTGCGTCAAGCATTTTTCAATTACATGCAGTTTAGATCATGCAAAAGTGAAGCAAATTACTCAAAACTCAGGGATTGTCCTTTAAAATATAAAAACAAACATCAGGAAAATCCGAAGTAAACTCTAAGTAGACACCCTGCGCTACTATTGTTCAGGAATAGAGAGGACATCTCTGTTTGTCTGTAAAATTAATAGTAATTTCTTTTTCTATCATTTGGGAACAGATTAATACCATCATCACAATCGCAATTCAGGTGGCATCCAGTAGTTTGATCACATGAAACTAGAAATGAAATTAATTCTATTATTGATTGAGTTCTTTGGTTTTTCCCCTCCTAAAAACAAAAGCCACTATCTTTAACAAGTAGTCTAGTTTTCTTTGTTGATGTTAGAAGGCAACCTTCCTTCTTCTCTTTTCTGTTTTGTCTTAAAACCTGAAATGTGAGCGGCAGTTTCCTCAAGGATAAAAGTAATGGTGGCAGCAATAATTCCTTTTCTTTCTGTCTGTAACCAAAGCTTAGTTCTTATCCAGTCTATTTCAATTTTCAATCGTGGACTGACAAAGAATTTTATCAATTTACACTCATGAAAATGGAACTAGATGGTACGCTGAGCATACAGATGAGTGGTACTTTGAGAGCCATGCCGAACGCAATACGCACAGAAACCTCCCTCTAATTGTGAAAGTTGACAAACGAATATGTTAGTTGTGGTGTTTCTAGATCTCCACCTCTGTTTCAATTTTTCGAAGAAAAGCAGGTAGATGCTGTTTTTGCTCATATAAGTTAAGGAATAATGAGTGAAAATTCTGTTAACTAGTTTTCCGTTGAAAAAATGAATTTTTGTGAACAGATATCTGTGACAGCATCTGTGACAAAGGACCTTGTCTTCCTGAAAAACAATTTCCTTAAATTTTTGCAAATGCATGCCGGGAGAAAATATGGAAATTTCGTGGCATGTTCGACTCGAAGATCCCTAAAATTGAAGAAGATATTACTCCTGATGTCTCAAGACAAGAATTTTCAGGCTGTAGAAGAATGTTGCGTAATAGTTTGCAAAAAATTCAAGGAAAATTTTCTTCTGGAAGATGGAGTCCATTTTCTCAGATGAAGTCACGTATTTGTTTTTCAACTTTCACCATTTGAAAATGCTCAGCCTAATTTCGCAAGTCTGGCATGAAGCTCATCGAATTGCCTGTCCTGATGCTTCACGTATTGTCCGAATGCTCCTTCATGCCTGCTTCTCGCTAAATTTTGTTTTAATCCACCTAACGTCATATGACACCGCAATAGATTCTCGATTCTCAGTCTCCTCCACTTGCAAAACTACTATTTAAAAAAAAAGATAAAGACATAGTTAAATGTAAATAAACTTAAATCTAGTATACTAAAAATTAATTCTCAACTCGTAATTTTCATGCTCATTAAAGTTCCCTCCTCATTGCTTATTTGCTCCCTTTAAATTTCCTTTTTCCACTGATGATATCATCATTTGCTTCCAAAGAAAGCCTCTAAATTTGAAGAAATATGAACAGCATTTGTCCATGAAAGTATCTTGTTGAAGTACTTTTTATATTAATGAATCTTGTTTTTATTTTTCCAAATTGTGTACTATTTTCGGATATTGATAACTCTTCAGAACTATGATTCAAGGCTACCATATCGATGGCTGAGATGCCAAACCAGGTTTCTTCATTGTGGTGTTGAAAAATCTCTGTTTCTATTTCATTTTTTTGAAGAGAAGCAAGTCAACGATATAGCTTGAAGATTCTATGGAATGTTTCGCTGATGGAGAAGAAAAATCAAGAAAGTCTTCAAGAAATATGGTTGACAAGTTTTCCGAAGAAAAAATCAAGTATGATAAGAAGTCTGGAACATCGCACACTGAGAAATGTCGATTTGCTTTTTGCCATTGATATTATCTGTTTTGCATAAAAGTTTTGATTTGTCAAGAATTTTTACCTTATCAACATGAAACACTTAAAGTCCGTTTGAACACCACCATTCCCCAAAGCAAATCACTAAAATTCAAGCTTCAAAGAAATGGCAGTTGAATTGGATTCCTTAGGTAACAAGAGACCTTCAACCAAGAGGAATGCATAATCTCTGGGTTTGAAAACAAAATTAAAAATTTAGAGAGAGCCATTGATGTAATTTCATTTTTCGAGTCAATTTATTCTGTCGTGATCTCTTTGAATAAGTGAGTGTGAAGCATATCAAGCAAAGCATTTGGTTACAAATTAATAAGTTAATAACACTAATACCTTTACAACAAATTTCGGTGATTTTGAAAGATGGAAGGTAAAAAGTCATAATTCTTAGTGGCTCCCTCTATGAGCAGTTAAACTAGATTTCTTTTCATTATTTCCGGAATCAAGTAAATTTTTTCGTTTTTAAATATTAGAGGGAAAGTGGCAAATGGGCCTTTTGCAAGGTAGGGGAATTTATGAATTATCAATAGCTGGTTCTGGAAGAAAATCTCTTGTCAAGAGCATTCTTTAAAATCTTGAAATCCCCTCGCAAACTACAGAAAAAAAGAAAACTGTATTGAAACTGACCGACCTACTCAAAATGCTCCCCTCAGGATGGGAACAGCACACTTGCTATGTCACAGCACATTGCAAACCTGGTTTTTTCATCATCTACAGTGTATTTTTCCGTTTGCGCCGAATTGGCAGCTGCTTTTCAAATGCCAATTTTAAGACAGTGTAGCAAGCTTTCTGGACCCGTACCCATCCAAAAGTGACCGTTTTGAAAGTTCAAATTTTAGGACGTTTTTAAGTTGTTTTTGAAAGTTTCCAGTGGTCAAAAACCGCTGAAAAAATTCCTGTGACACCTAGAGCCTGAATTTTTTCAATACAAGCAACTTTAAACCCAAAAAAGGAAGAGAAAAGAAGAAAAAAAAGAGAACTACAGACAATTATATTAAGAATTTGTTTTTCATCGCTGAAACTAAAAATTATGGGTTCCTGTTGATTTATTGCTTGCCTATCTGAGAAGGATGTCCTGTTTAAAATATTCCCGTCAAATTATATTCTGTTTGGGTTGATATGTGTGTGTGTGCGTATATGTGTCTTCAATCATAGATCTCAGGGTGTAAGTTTTTTTCTTTTAGATATCTTTCTTCTCTGTTTGTGTGTTGTGTGAGTTACGGTCCATTGCCACTATTTTTTTATGTTAAAGTAGCTCCATCTCTGAACCGTTATTTTTTCATCTGTGTCTCTGCGTGGGAATTTCATAGCCTTTGTGAGATGGGTTTATTTTTAACAAGTTTTTAAGTATCTATAGAAGGAAAATCCCTGTTTACGTTTTCAAGTACGATTTGAGAACTGCTTCCGTCAGCCATCGATCCCTTCTTACAGTTCTTCTGTAGTGGCTTTTTGGGCACTAAAAAATGGAGTACACTACCTCCATCCAAGTGTCCAGAGAGGGCTTTGCTTAAGCATTGAATTTTCCCTATCAGAAATTTCCTATTTTCCCTTTCCTTTGCGTTCTCCTAAAGTAGGAACAAAGCTTGAAGCTAACTTCCTATTAAAAGTTAACAAAATTTAAAAACTTTATAACTCTTGTACCTCCTATTGACCTATCAAAGTTTTTAGTGTCCAAATGAGTTTTCAGTTTTTACGATGTTTCTAAACTCTAAGCCTTTTACCGCGCACAAAGATTTAGACTTCTGAAACTGCCCTCTAAAAAATATTACAATAAATAAGAAAAAGCCAACCTCGAAATTATCGCTTCTCTCACTTCGTCATTTCTCATACAAAAGAACTTAACTACATCTCAACGCTGCAAAATTGTCCCTTGCTTAGTACAAATTTAAATGTCCAATGGAAAGTACCCTATTTTTCTTCTGATAATGGGCAAAAATAAGACAAATTTTTGACGAAAACCTGCGAAGTCATAACTGTGTGAAGAATTTAACTGTTTAAGATGAGGTCGCAACCTTGGAATAGAGTTGGGTTCCTTTGTCTGGGAAACAATGATGCGTCATATTGTCTGTGTCGCTATGTCAAAAAGCATCACAGCATAAGTTGTGCAGTGTAGACTCTTGCTATTGTAGATAAAATGGACCAAGCTCAATCTGGTGTTATCAATGCTGAAAGGATTCGAGAAAAAAGGATTGATTGTTGCCTTTATGAATTTTGTAGCTCATCGAAGATTATGACTGTTGTATTTTCAGCCCTAAGGACGCATCATCAAAAAATAATGAGTCAAAAAAATTAAGTATTTTTGAATTTTTCTGTCCTGGTTTTACTCAGCCACTTGATTGAATTTTTATTTTAAAGTCTAAAGTCAATCTAATTTATAAAACTGATTGGTCGTATTTTATTTTTGACTGTCGGTTTTTGTTTCCCTTGTTTGATTCTTTTTTTTTACTCCTTTCACTTTACTGCCATTAATTAATTACTGAACACAAAATGAAGCATCAAATCCTACTTATTCACTGCTTCTGGAACTAATGGACGAATCATCTTGGGTATCAAAGCTTTTTTTGAGTTCTCTCAACAATTCTGTCACCAGTAGTAGAGAGCGAATCTATGTCTGCCATTGAATATCCAGAATTTCTAAAAAAGAAGAAGAAAAAAAATCACCATTGCTCGTGTAAATTGAACAAAAAATTAATGAAGGAACATGTATGAAGGATGATAAATCGGTAGATTTTCAGACTTGATCTTAGATGCTTCAAAGAAACTTTTAAGTAGTCGCTCACAAGCTTTTTTACGAAAGAATTTTCTGCCATTAGATACGTAGTCATTAGTGGATTATTTATGTCCAGTCCTCGGAAGTCTTAACAAAATTAGCGAAATATATGCCTGTTTCAGTAGTGATTTGTGCCATTTGTTTTTCACTTAAATTCACAGAAAGTAGTTGTAGTTGTATCAAAATGGAAAAGCCATTTCTAAATATCAAGGGTCAGTCAATGTGAAGCTGATGGTAGGCATGTATTCTTGTTGTTGTGACTCCGTATTGTTTTCAAGTCTTAAGTGCAAGAAAAAAGAGGAAGGAAACAAAGTCCGAATCGGTAGTATGACATGTTTTGTCCGAGATTTACCTAAAAATATGGTCTTAGTATCAAAATTTTAACAAGACCTGGAGCTTTTTGTTTTTGTTCAAATAAAATTTGTTTTTCATGAAATTTTGTAAAATTAAATTCAAAGAAATATGGCTCATAAGGAACAGATAATTCTCACAGAGAAGGTAAAAATTTGCATTCTTAAACTATCGAAGTAACAGTGAAAAACAGCTTTCAAATGTACATGATGAACCATCAGTTCAAAAGTAAATATTACCCAATTTCTTCTCTAATTTTGAAATTCTGTGAAGATTTTAAGCATTTTTAATTTCTACTGATGACAAAACAGGGTAATCCCCCAGAAAATTCACCTCCTACATTTCATCAATGATAAAAATTTATTTCTTTATAATCCGACCAGTTTGATCTTGAAAGAAGACGCTCAAAAGATACTGTAGTTGTTGCCTTTGTATGAGGGAGATATCTAAGTTTTCAAGGCTATCCCAACATGTTCAGGGTCAAAAACCAAGTTGATTTTGAATGCATGGCTGTTTTTGTTGCTTGTTGTAATGCACGCTCCCTGTAGGTTTGTCTTTTATCTTTCTTGCCAGGCACGATCCAATCGTCCATGATGCATCCTTGCGCGAACAAACCATTCCACCCTAATAGCATCTCTGTGCGTGGCACCTGACACAACGCCAAAAGAGGTAAGTCGCTCAGCGCCTCAATATTATTAACGAAGCTCTAGCTTTGGCAAAAACTTAGCCAGGAGCTGAATTTGTAAACCCATTTTTGATATTATCCCTCAGTCCTAAAGAAAGGCACTAAATTTAATCATTGAAAAATTTTTGGCGTGTCAAATTATGGATGCTTGACACATGCCACAATAATCGGATGTCACTAAGGAAATGAGATCTATCTTCATGGACATTTTGGAAAAGGCGCTCAGCAAAATAGATCTTTTGTGAGTGAATAATGTTTTTTGAAAACTGACCCTGTCTTTAGATTCCATATTCGGAATGATATCAAATTGTTGTGTGTCCTACCAATTTTTCTTAACTTGTCTGTGGATGGAGTTTGCTTGCATTCAAGTAACTTGCGAGAAATATTTTTATTGCTTCTTATATTTTTGTCCGCCTGCGTTTGGTGGCATAGTTTAAATTTCTCTATCAGATCATGACATTTTTTCAAGGTCTTCTGTGTGGGAATTGATTTTTGGGAAGGGGATGTCAGCAAAATTCTTCTCTTTAGTTTTATTCCATTGTCTTTAATATTCGGCATTTTTACTGTTTTATCTCATTTCAAATTCTTAAAGCAAGCTTTCCCAGGTTTTTTTTATTTTTATTTTTTTGTGCTTGCTGTATTTGTTTGATTCATGTATTCGTTTGCAAAATTTCTAGTTTGCTCTTTCTAAGAAGTATGTAATTTTGTTTACCTGTTAACTCAATCAATTTTTAATTATAAAATTATATTTCCCTTTTTTCGTATTTATCGTTCATTCTCATGGTGTATTATACCTTATTGAAACTTCTAAGATTTTTGCCCATTTTCCAGTTGATTTCTTGGTTCATGCAGAATTTCTGTCCTAGTTACAGTTTTATTTCAATGCAATCCTCAAATTTATCTTTTCAATGATGCACTTGTCACATTTATTAGATTTATTATGCATTTAGTAACTGGAAATCTATTTTTTTATTGCCTAGAGTTCACGTTATTGCACCTAAGTCGCCATTATCGACCTTTTGTATCACATAATTGAATCCTCAAATCATCATAGTGATAGAAAAGCTTCCATTGACCAGACAATAGAAACATTAGAGTCGCTTTGGGAATTCAAAATTTGAATGTGCCCTAAAGAATTAGCTGAAAGATGAAAGAAAAATGGGTATCTAAATCTGACACTCGAGAGAACTATACAGTTATTCTCTAGAAAATCTTGGGGCCGTGGTAGAGCCCTTCGGTCTCTTATCAGGGAATCAACCTCTTCAAATCAGGGAATCAACTTCTTCAAATCAGGGAATGATCATCGTCTAGAATTCTAGACACCATGTTTTTTTTTTGTTTTTGTTTTTGTCACTGAAATTTACATCAATACCTTTACAATGAAAAGAGAGACATAGATGGGAAAACACTAGGAAGAAAATATGGTACTTTAAGCAGAAGAAGGGGGGCTGTTTGAGAGAAAACGACGACCTAATAAAGATTAGGCCATGAAGGAATTTCAAGACTCGTCAGTGACTCAAAATTGGACCGAGTTCATCAGAAAGGAACCAACTCACATTATGTCAAAACTGAGAAAAAAACGTTTAAAGTTTTATTGCTGCATAAGGCTCAATGGAGAAAATAAACTTTAACCCTTCTTTTCACAAACTAATTTCTTTCTTTCGACTTTCAGATTTTGGCAGATTTCGGAACGACTTGGTGAACTTGAAAACATCCCTAACTCAATTTTTTCGATAATGTGGGTTGGCTCCTTTCTGATAAACTCAATCCAATTTGCCTATTGGCATTCATGGGTAGACATCATTTAAATTATTCCCATTTATAATTTTGTACTAGAGTGCTTACCAAGTGTCTTCTTTGTTTGTTGGACAGTTCTGGACAAGTGGCAGGACAAGATAAGCAGCGGCTTCGACAGACTGGTCGCCTTCGCGTCGACAGAACTGGACAAGCGAAGGCGCAGCACTGAAGGCAGCGTTGTCAACGGGACCTGCAACGGCGGGCTGAGCGCCAACACAAGTCCAGACTCGGGCATCAGTCAATGCGATGCCCCTGCCGCACCTCCCCCTCGCCTCTATCGGCCGGACTCTCCGTCGTTGGAGGATCCTCCCAGAACTCCGTCCCCTTCCTCACCACCTCCACCGTTGTTACCCTACTCGCCTGCGCCCTACTCTCCAGGACCCCCACCCTCCAGTCCACCTCTCTTACCGCCCTCGGTCCCTGTCGGAGAAAGCGACCGTCACTTCAAGAAGAAGTTCTTCCACAACAAGAAGTTTCGACCCAAGGGCAAATGGGATTGGCATAACGTTCAAGAAGAGGGTCAAGAGTGGTGTTGATCAAGATCGAATCATCAATGAATTTTCAGTAATTTAAGCGACGCTCTCTGAGGTGTTGAAGTAATGCGTGAAACGATATATTAAAACCAATCCATTTCTTTTCAATTGACTGAATTTTCTCATAGTTTTTTTAAAAAAAAAGTATAGCCAATTTTCACTTTTCTCAACTTAGTATCGACATTTTTTAATAGCTCGCTTTTTCTGCCTGTGCTCATCACAGTAATATCTTGTTGATTTCTCTGAAATTTGCTGGTCTTACAGAATTCAAAGTTAATCCGTAGTTCTTTAAGCCATTCTAATCCTCCTCATTCTTCTCAAAGATCAGTAATTTTAGCCTTAAATGTAATTTCTGTGCAGGCTTTTTTTTAGTATCAAAGCTACTAAATCAGTCTTAAGCCTGTTGGCAACGTGGATTTCTTAAATTTTATTGAATATTGGCCTTTTATGAAACTAAGTATTTTGCATTGTAATGACAGTTAATGCTTTCGAAATCTGATGAAGTGAACAAAAGTAGAATTTTCATCATCACTGACCATTAATCATCATCAATTTTAATGCGACACCTTTAATCGCTCGAAGCTGTGTTAGAAGATTATCGAATCAAGAATTTTGAAAAATCTGAGTGGCAGGCCTGGACTTGTGGACAACCATTAAGAATTGATACTGTTTTTTTTTTTTTTTTTTCTTCGTAAAACGAGACCTTCTTTATCTCTTGTTAAATTTTTTTGCCCGCGAGCTGTATTTTTTCGAATCTCTCGGTCATTCGATTTGTTATTGCTTTGGAAAAGACTTTTTATTAATGCAACTCGATTTCTCGTTCCCAAGTCTGGTGCCTCTCCTGAATCAGGGCCTGCGTCTCGCACGAGTTTCTTCAGATATGAACAGACAAGTGAAAGTGTGTCTTCATTTTTAATACTTGACTCACCGCAACCAAAAGTTATGCATGAAAGTTTACAAAGTGGATGAGCTTGATGTTTAATTTGTTCTGACCGAACCAAAGTGCTCTTCAACTCCAAGTTACCTCTCGTTTTTGGTAATTTTTAGAAATCAAGACTCAAATTTTAAGTTTGCAAGTGAGTTTTCTCTCTCGGCATCTAGTTAATTATATCTAGCCATTTATTTTACAAAGCAGTGTTTTATGAAACCAGTGTTAGCTGTAATTTGTAAACTAGTATCAATATTTATCGCAATTTTAGAGCAATTCTTTTTTCCTCGTCAAATATAAGAAGGGATTCCACACACAGAAACCCTTAATTTTTTTCTTTGGGGTTCAAAAAACAAAGGCGTGAACAGATAGACAAGATCTGTTCAAAATAGTTCTATTCTTATTTCTTCCTTAACTTACAGACGAATTTCAAGGCTTACAATGAAATGATGAAATTTAGACGTAATACAAGGAATCATCATTTGTGATTGGGTGAAGTGAATCAGTTTTCATCATACCAGATAATTTCTGATTTTAAAGTAGATTTGTTTTTTCATGCAAATCTGCTGAGAAGCAATTTGCAAAGGAAATCTCACCAATAAGAGTATCTTGGTGTCCTTGTTCACCAGCGCACTTTGTGTGCATGGATAAAACAGCCTCCATATTATTCTTATGCTTCCACATCAGCTAGGATTAAGGGATATTGCTCTAAATGCTCGTTCCTCTCAGAATTAATCGTGTACCCCTCCTGCCACTAAAGAAATTTTTTGGGATTTTCTCATTCTCATGTACAATCTTATTAAATCTAAAAACATGAAAGGTAACTTTTGCTAACCGACAAATTCCCAAAAAAATTCTACCACTTCTCCTGGCATGGTTGAAACATGCAAGGATGCGTGGATTCTATTTAATTTCTTTTCTACTAATGTTACGTTCTAAGT
Source organism: Bemisia tabaci (assembly GCF_001854935.1). Taxonomy (NCBI): domain Eukaryota; kingdom Metazoa; phylum Arthropoda; class Insecta; order Hemiptera; family Aleyrodidae; genus Bemisia; species Bemisia tabaci. The sequence continues at coordinate 146,289 of NW_017555888.1, forward strand.
GTCTGCTCTTATTAACGAACTCAATGTTTATTTGTACTTCTTAGTATCCATACCTTGTTATCAATGATGTTGTCAGTGTCATCATCGTTATATATTTAGCGTAAATTTGGGATTCACGGATGAATGATGCATGAAATTTTTTAATGTAGTATCAACCCAGAAAATTCAAGTCTTTTTTTCACCTTTCTTTTCATATCATTTCATTTTAACCTCCGAAAATTTTTGCTCAAGCATTTTGTCAAAACTTTCTTCTTTTATTTAATTTGTTTTACCTGTGATTCTTACGCCTTTTAAAGCTAGTGTCACTTTACTCAACTAGACTTCATTTTGCAATTCCAATTAGAAACTACAATATCTGACTCATTATTGTAAAAGCTTTTACCCTCTTGTGGAAATCAATGGCATTTATGTTGTTTCTAAAGTGATCCGGAAATTTTAGTTCCTGATTGCCAAATGTCCAACTTACCCTTTGTCCAATACTGTCGTGCCAATGAGGAATGCTGTAAGAATGAGTTCATGTTGCAAAATTTCTTATCACAAAATAATTATTTTAGAGATAAGCCCCAAATATTTTTCTCTGAAATTTTGATAGACTTAATAAACCTGCGAAAAAAAAAAGAAAAGTATATATGTGTTAATTCTCCAGAAAATTCAGTTGTCAGCAGCTGAGTTTTGGTAATGTTTGAGTGTTTTTACAGCATTTCACCACCGCACAGCAGAGAAGAGAAGGGTTTAGGACCTATTAACTGGAATACATTTTGCAATCAGGAACTACAATTTCTGGCTCATCTGCAAAAACGCTTGTGTGTACAGGGGAACTGATGGCATAAATGTTGTTTCCAAATTCAGCCAGGAATTGTAGTTCCTGATTGCAAAACGGAGATCCTTGCTGGTTAACAACTCTGGGTTTTGTTTGATTAAATGAAACTGAAACAGTTAATTTGTATAACAGCTACATCATCTAGATTCAGTCACTCTAAATAAATTTAAAGAGAGAAAAATGTGTTGCCAGCTTGGCAGAATCCCCCCCCCCCCCATGTAAAAAGGAAAAAAGAATGCACTGTGGCAGTAAATGAGTCCGCGAGATGTTAAATTAATTTTGGATACAGTCATGCCAAAAATGAAGATCCTCAGAGGGCTTTCTTTGAATTTTTGAAGGTCTTTTCAAGATTTTGAACGGAATTTTTTAGGTTTTTACTGAATGATCAGATGTATGTTTGAGTCTATTGGCCACATCAGTTATGAAAATAGGAAAGTATTTTTCTAAATTACTGTTTTTTAAAGCTTCTGACCATGTCTTATTGCCTGGATAGGAAGTCAAGCCACACAATTGTAAGATCTTCCTGGAAAAAATTTTGCTAGAAAAAGCATAATATGTTTCAAGAACAATTATATAGTTGGTGCCTACTCTTTCAAGTCTCCGAACATAAAATTTACCATGTAGCTATGTTTCTACTTTTAGTACTTTTATCTTAGTTTCAGCCTTGTTTCAGAAAGAAATTTGATGCAAATTGTGTTTGTGTATGATTTTGATGTAGTGAAAAACGTTGACCTCAGATATCAGAGGAACATTGTACTTCTTTGGGAATAGCCAATTAAATTAGCATCCAGGCGAATTTCCATGAGAGGATTTGGTTCATTTTAGAGCCACATTTCACAGAACTGCCAATTGAGGCAGGAAAACTTTTGCTAGAAGTCGAGAGCTGAACTTTGCGGTACGATAACTTGCGCCAATGTTTAGCTCCACCCATCGCACGACCCTCTTCGGGAGGTGGTTGAGAATTTTGATATGGTGGTCAATGCTGCCAACATGAAGTCCAAATGTTGTAGGCACACCGTCGCTGGGAGGGAGTTTCGTTTTGTTGTAACAGAGGTTGGCTGTATATAAGAAATTTGAATGCATCCTCTCGTGTAAATTCGTCTTCTGTGTCCAGAAAACAGAATATCTAGTCAGTGCATGTTTCTTGATGGCAAGATTATTAGCAAGTGGCTTGAATGAGTGATATCTATTTTAAGAAGAACTGTTGAGCGTTTGAAATCTGAGATCGGGTCATCAGCAATTAGATGGATCAGCCGGGTCAAAATCTTAGTCTAATTTTTTATCTTCTTTGAGTCTCTGCTGGTAATCGTGCTTTTATAAATGTCAGTTTTCTGCTCGCAAGTTAAAGAATTTTCTTGCAACTCATCACCTTTTCACTTGCTCATAAATAGTGTTTTCTTATTTTACCAAGTTTTGTATCAGCCAGGAAGGTTACCAATGGCCTCCATTAAAAATTGCAGTTTTTAGAAGTCAATCTTTGAAATTATCCTAGCGTCATCATTCATTTTTGCAATCTGATGGCTGCTGAAATACAGCAGGCAAACCGGAAAAAGAGACCAAGCTGTAGCAAAATTCATAATTACTGGCGGTGTCACCACCTTAAACGTCATTTGTAAGCTCCCTGGTATTGAATATCCATGGCTGAGCTATGGAATTACGTATCTTAGTCAGTGCATTCTAAACTTCTTTTCATGAGGTATGCTTTAGTTTAACGTCTAATCAACGGCATTTCTGTGAATTTTCTGCCCTGTGTAGAGAGTTTTCTATGGAGATTTCTAGTGATGGTGTATTAGTTCTCCTTTGAAAAAATTCAATTACAGGATAAATTTTAAAGAACTGCAATTGAGATACTTGGTTTCAAAGTTTGGTGATGAATGTGTTATTGCAAGTTTAATTATTTAAGCTTACAATCCAGTTTCCAGTTTTTTTGTACGGAACTCTGGAGCAAATGCTAATCTGGAAGATCTTCTATGCGTCGCTTTTTGTAGCATTATCCTTTAATATGAATCTTCACTGCCATTAGAACTATTATCAACGATCTAGGATGATATTTTAAGTCTAGACAATTCTCCAGGTTCTTCAGGTGCAAGAACCTATTTGTACAATCAGTTATCTTGTACAGAGTGCAATAATTTATAATCCAATTCTTCTTTGTCACTGCCTTTAATTTATCTGTTCTGTCAGCCAGCAGTATTGTTTCTACCATTATTGCACGACATCTTACAACTGCCCTCTGTGGGGAGGACGTGCAGTAAAATGCAGGGTATTTACTAAATATATCTGAAGGATATTAATTTTTTGCTTCTTGAGGAGACCTGGAAATATTGGCCAACTAATTCTAATTTGCTCTTGCAAGGTCCAAACAATGATTAAAATATGTTTAATTTGTAATTGATGGGGAGAAAATTACAACAGGCGATTTTTCCTGTGATTTGCTTGAACGTAGAAAAGTTGTTCACGAATTTTTTGATTAACCAATATTTCCCTTCTTCGAATTTTTCGCCTCAGATTCTTTTTCGCAAATCAAGGGCCAAGGAACAATATTACCCAACTGACAGTTTAGAAACAAAAAAAATTAGAGAATCTGGTGCATTCTACAGTGTAAATTACGCAAGCTGATGTTATTTATTTTTTTCAATTCTGCATAGGAGAGCTGTAATGTTGTTGAAATGAGTTGAATAGAAATTGAAAATTCATCCTCCAAATTACAAATATGGGGAAGTTTTTTCTTTGTCCTGTAAAGCTGTCAGTCTGCAGATACGCGGTATTGTTCCTTAGCCATTGAAAGGGTGACCAGATGGACTAGATCTAAACCACTCAGGTTCACTAGCAAATTTAAGTTCAAAATAAATTGCTTTTTTGCTCTTTGCGTTAATTCTGCGCACTTCTGCACGTTCCTTCTTTCCACAATATTTTACTAGCATACTGTGAGTAATTTTTGCATCGCTTTAATAATTTTAAGTTTAAGAACCGAACAAAGGAAGGGTGTCTTAATTTTGAAGAGCCAGTCATCCTGGAAGATACGTTTAACTGGCCAGTCAGGAAGTTCAATCGTCTGTGTAGATGACCACCAATGATATCTTATCAATAACATAAAGTACAAATTAATCTCGCTGTACATTAATTATATTTCTGTGATGCCTACCTGGGTGCAGCGTGCATCCGGTTTGTATGGTTTGGGCAAAACATGAAGTAAGCAGCTCTAGCAAAATAAAACAGAAAGCTGTACTTTTTATGTTCGGATTGTGTGATGTAATTCCTAAGCCAGAAATTGATTTTCTTGCTCCAAATTAACAATTTAAATTTTCATCAAGTTTTTTTAATAGTTTTTGAGGGTCCCAAAGAATTTTTAACAAACTGTTCTTTCAAAATTCACACTCTAGAATGCTCACCTGTGCTGAGTATTTTGAGGCTTGAGAATCTAGGTCCCTAATGTTCATTTAATACACCATGTTTCCTTTTGCTTATGTAATGAGGCGTTTTCTGTGGAATTCTAAGAACAGGAAGAAAAAAGGAAAATTTTCATACTGTAAAAAAGTTTCACTATCCGGAACGCATCATTTTCTAGTAGGATATTGCCCACCATCAGCACTGATAGATCAAATGACGATGCAGCTCAATCCACTTTCGAAAAATAATTTTTTCTTTTCAATGACTTTCTGTGCAAATCTTATCCTTAAGTTTGTTTTAATTCTGTTTATCTTTTCTAGAGCGTGTGTAATGAGACTTTTAGTTCAATTTTATCCTGTTTCTTGATTAAAAAGAAAAGCAGAAATTTTCCGTTTTCAGTGATAGGATGTGTTTTATACTCCTTGTTTTTTTCTGTAAGAACTGTTTCTGTAATTTTGACTAGCCTTTGGATCTGGACGGGCCTGAATTTGTAATGCAATGATTTTCTTATGGAAATAAAGAAGTATCCGTTTTTATGAGAATCCTTTTGTTGTTAAGTTTCTTATGGGGGAAGAAAAATCTACTGTCTCGCTCATTTCAGGCACGTGCCATTCCTCGAAAGGACTCCTTGTGTTTATTATTGTACAAATCTTGTAATTTAATCCCTTTCCTTTTCCATTCATCTCATATGTACAGTTTCCCTTTTGTATTTTACTTTTGTTCTTAATTATTTTTAGCTATCAGAACACCCTTGTTTGTTACTACTTCAAGTCCCCAAAGGAGTATTATTGAGTTTGTCTTGTCGATAAAGTCTTTTTTCCATCCAATAGAAGGCGCTCATCTCTCCAAATAACAATCAGTGCTTACGTCTGTTCATCAGCTGGGAAAAACGGTAAATTGACTGAAAAACCGTAAGAGAAATGTATTGTGCTATCAACAATGATACAAAAGAGCTTGAATAGCATCAGTGTCAGCTATGTTCAGCTTTCAGTCCCCACTGAAGACTAATAGTTCAAAAATTGTATATTCACCTAGGCTGTATTCGAAATTTTAAAGCTCTACCCCCAAGTGAGATAAATGCAACATTTTAGACTGGTCAAAAGCATCCTCAATTTTATTGGGTTTTAAAAGGCTTTTTGTCTCAAAATAGTGAATTTGTACATAGGTACGATTGTTCTCTTTTATATTCTTGTAGATTTAATGCTGTCACATATTTCCGTCTTTCTTTTACTTAGTCCGTTGGACTCTTTGAATACTGCGCATTTTGCGCTCTCCTCACGTAGTTGAAGAGATAGAGAGAGAAAGAAAAAAGCTGTGGGACCTTTCAATCAAGTGATTAAAGCATGTAAATGAATGTTGTGTGTTCTTTAGATTCATCAATAAAAGTATTAATAGTAAATCGTTTTTTTTCTTTCTGATCAGTACCTTTTCATTTTATTGCTGGTCGACTTTTCATTATGATGAAAATGGATCGATGTTTTCAACCAGAAAAATGCGAATATCTTGTGAAACGTTGGTCGTAAAGCAAAGTGGACGACATTTTATAGCTCCTCTTCATTCTTGTGATCATACTTTTGCACCCCCTATGGAGTCGGGGTCCTTTAGGGTCACTTCGAATTTTCAAAATTTTGGTGCTTGTTGATTTTTCATCTTGATTAAAGTGGATCAATTTTTTCAAGCAGAAAAATGCAAACACCTCGTAAACCATTGGTCATAGAGCAAAACTGACGAAAATTTCCAGCGCTTCACACCTCTGTGATCACTCTAGCCGCCCGGGCTCCTTGGGCAGCGGAATCTGATGCCAGATTTGATTAAAAATTTCAAGAAAACCATGCTATGAGGATTTGAGCTAGGCGAGTGATTCTCGAGCATTTGCACTGGGATTGGGAACCATTTTTATGCTGGCAAAACTTTCAAAAACAAAATTGTGAACTTAAAAGTGACCAAGAAGGGTCTGAAAACGGCCAATGAACGCTAAAATGAGTAGAATGAGAGAGGAGGATGTTCACAGAGGGATGCTTTATATGTTAATTTTTTCTGTCAATGTCTCCTCACATTATTGGTTTTTTTAAGTTATCATGCTTAAATAAAGACTAATTCTTGCAAATTAAGGCTTTTAATAGTTCAATGGATCTTTAGTTCTCTATTGTGAACTATCAACTATCATGTCAGAGGATCTAAGAAGCGTCCTATGAATTTTCTTGAGAGGCGCTGGGCATGAGAATGGACAACCATTTAATTACAACGCTTACTGATGATCAGCTTGAACAGTATTTTTTTATCACCCTTACATTCGGTGCAACATTCTTGAAGTACAGTAAATTCCTCCCAAATGTTTACCTCTTCAGTGTTTAGCTCAAAATTCAGAAATTAAAAGGAAATGGCTTTACATAAAATCGGAGCTGTTTTCAAATATCCAGGGAGAAACATGCCATCAATTGAGCTAGTTAACATTAGCAACTTCTAGTGAGATTGAAATCGCCAATACACTTGAGAAGCACGAAAACCGTAGGAGAGTCGTTGTGATCGTCTGGTATATGGGAGGACACAATTCCATCCAGGAAACCGAACATCGTAGGTGACGCAGCAGGACAAAATTTGCCTTAAGATGAATTGTACCATAACTCAGAGGGGTAGTTCTGCATTATTTGGCACAAAGATAACTGAAAAATTCCTAAATTTGACCACTTGGCAGCATTCCAAAGTCCGAGAAAGAAAAACAAGTTTTTCTAATAAACAGCGCTTAAAGTTTGTCTGCTCTGTTGACAGTCTTGCAGAACAATCCATCTAATCGCTTAAATCATTAAAAATGCAAATCATGGCTTTAAACTCTGACCCAATGCCTTTCAGAGTTTCATGTAAGAAATTACCATCATCGAGAATTAAACATTGGGGTTTTTTTTTTACTCTAACGGTTTTCTGGTCTACTGAACAGTAGACAAAGGCGCATTTTGACCTGCTGCGTCATATATAACACCCACATGGTAGTATCATTAATTTAAATTACGGGAAATAAGAAAAAGATGAATGACAGATATTGCACTTATTAATCGAAAAAGTGTGGCAAACATAGAGAAGAATGTGCACCCCAGGAGCGCAGTCAACTCACTTTAACAATCTTATTATTATTCACTCTGATTAATTACTTTACTGTACGATATCTAAGGTCATATACATAGGTGAAATATGAGCTTAATCTTATTTTTGTTGAGTCGACTTGTTTTTAGAAAAATTAAAGAAACGGGTTTCCCGCAGCAAAAATGTGGTGCAAATGAATGTTGAGGATTCAAAAAAAAAGTATCTGGCCTTTAAACTCTGAAGAAACTTAAAGAAAAATTGCAGAAAGCTTTTTCAATGGAATTTCAAGATTTATTAGGCACGTTTTGTAACCAGCTTTTTGGACAGAGAAAAGTGCTCAATGGAAAAAGTCCGTACATTTGATGAAAGCTGTTTTTGAGGAAAAGAAGTCCTCATGAACAAATTTTCATCCTATGCAACCGTTGAGCCGTGTTAAGGCCTATCACGGTCGCACTCTATACACGGTACTACGGGGTGTTAGAAAGGCCTCCCCCTCTCCAACTTTTAACCTAACTGAATCAGTGAGAACGAAAACACACCTACTCGGAAAATTGAAAAGAATCAAACCGAACAGTACATGAGGAAATTAGTCTAAGAAAGAGATTTTTGGTGCCGAAATACAAGCACTTAAGGGCATTTTAAAGGTCCAAGTTGGAACAGATGCGCTAACTTCAATGACTTTTATAAGAATTGACCGTCTCTGGTAAAAATTGAGCAATTTCGAGTTACCGCGTTGGTGTGTTTTCGAACTCACTGGTTCCATTGAGGTAGAGATTTGAAACTTGGAGGATGCTCCTAGGTCAAACTAACATTTTCAGGGAGGCCTTCCGGGGGGGTCCTTTCTTTCAAATAGGAAGACTCCCCTTTGTAGTACCTCGTTCGAAAGAGCATAATAAAAGGAAATTTTTCCGCGCAAACCTGAAGTTATTATCTCAGATCGTTAGAAAATATTGAGGTTCAAGATGGCCGCAAACTAACACCGGTTGTTTGTCAATGGATTTGCGTAAAAATCGGTAAAGATAGGTAATTTGGCACGAGAAAAAAGAACTTGACGTAAGGTTTTTGCGAAAAAAACCGTAAATTTTCAAAACGGCCGCCGGTTTTAAAGTTTAAAATGGCCAAATATTGTCACCTCGGTTTTTCGCGGATGGATTAGCCTGAAACATGGAACTTGACGGTATTTTGGCATGAAATCAACAAATTTGAAGATAGATTTCTAAAAAAAAAACATGTGCGTTTGCATGCATTATCTTGGACAACCACAAGAAAAATCTTGGAGCTATACAAGGACAAGGGAAATCTTGTAGATTACTATCGTCTGTTCAATCGATTTAGTGAGACTTTGTTCCAGGTAATTCTGGTAATTTGGTCATTCTGTTCAGCCATAGGGTAAATCTCTAGCCTACCATGATGAAAACTTTTTCCAGGCATAGGACGCTGCTGCTATAATTTGCTTTTGTTTTTTGGATTATGCTGCTGGAGTCCGTGCAGCTTTACCATAAACCCTCAAGTTAGTGTTGAAATTGCAGAGTCCTATTAAGATTAGAATCATAAGTTTTAGTTAGACCTTTCTTCTTCCTTTTTCTGTTGACCAAAAATTTAGCAGCGTAAGGTGATGAACTTTCTCCAACCTGTAGCTGAATGGACTTTAATGAGAATCAGTTCCTGTCGGCTAAACACAGGTAAAATCTACAAAAAAAATGTGACAGTAGATATTCACAAAAGAGAAATTGCATATGTTGAAAAAGAGGACGAAAGAGTAGGGTAGTGCATAAAAAATTCGAGACTCTATTAACATAAAAAAGAAACAACTTTATTTAATTATCTACAAAGTTAGAAACAATTATCTATTATCACTTTTTTGACTATTATAATATACAGTAGAGGGTTTGACTTAGACAAAAAGTACATTTGCACATGGGATTTGAAAAAACAAAAATTTCCTCGCATAAAATAGACTGGTAAAATTGGCAAATCTGCAAAGTTACTCGATTGTCATTGAGCGGCTTGGGAAAAGGCCTAAAGATAAGCCTGACAAAAGCACGATGCCGCGTGCTTAATTTTCAAAATTCATGAGGACTACGAGTACACAACGGGTAGTCTGGAAGTCAACTCCTTGACAGGATATAAAGTTTTCTATTAACACTGATTGAATGGAAAAACTACAAATGACGCCATTTGTATGATATAACTTCCATTTGATCTTCGTTTAAGTGACTTGAACACATCTCGTTCAGGAGTTGATTCCAAAACTCCCTATTGAAGCGTTTACTATGAAAAATTTTAAAGAGAAAACTTGTGACGTTCCATTCTGTTTCAGACCTTATCTGGGGGCCCATTAATAAAATCTGACACTTAGTAGGTAACTCCTTAATAATATACTCAATCAACCATCACCATTTGGCCACTGTCAATGATGTGTGACCGAGGTTTCAGCTTAACCCTAGTCTGCCAAACATGGGTCAAATTGACCCGGCAGGCTCTAAACACATGCATAACTTTCTTAATTTTCGGCCCACGGACCTGTGCTTCAGATATGCAAAAACCCTCATTTATGCAAAACTATCATGATTTTGTGAAAAAAAAAATTTTCCGACCCGTGGTGAATTTTAATTCAAGACTACCCCTCAAACGGCAATTGAGGGGTCTATTTGACCCATATGCAATTCTATAGGGAATTTTTGTTTTTCAGTGCATTTGATGTTGGCATCACTGTGTGTTTTGATTCGCACGTTATAGGTTATGTAACCATCAACAAATATTGCATCAGAAAAGTTATCGTTCGATCCCACCAAGTAGAGAGCTTTTTTGGATTCACCAAATTCTAGAGATAATTCCCCTATAGTTAATTTTGAAGACATGCGTTGGAACTGGAATTCCATTTTTCCTACTTGACTTGGATTTAGTTCTTTATTTTTCTCTTTTTATCTTGTTACCACGTTCCTCTAAGGAAAGTAGTATTCTCAGTATTCCCAGTAGGGAAGTAGTATACCTCATTATGCCTGATCAAGAAAAAACCCCAGATCCTGGGGGCAACCCTGATCCCCAGCATTTAACTAGTAGAAACAACAATAATAATGATCAAACTACTCAAAGCCCTACTAATAATAACAATCAATCTGCGGCCCCTCAATCTACAGGTAATCGTAATGCTTTCATTATAAAAAGATTAAATGACATTCGTTACGAAGAAGATGCAACAGGACCCTTTATGGTAGCTATTAGTAAACCTGGTATCGGTAATAAACACCCAACCCTCATTGGAGAGTTCCTATATAAATCTAAAATTTCAGGGTTGAAAACGATCCAAAGAATAAACAAGGACAAATTTTACCAAATTCAGAGGCAATTTCTAGTTGTATTTGAAGATTTTTGAACTATTGTGACAAAGTTTTTGTACTAATATTAGTAAATTTTTCTATTTTCATGATTATTTGTAGCCTTGAAGCCTTCAAAGTAATATATTATAACTGTTTAGCCCAGTTTTGAGAAGGAGAAAACCTCGCTCAATGTTGATCTGGTGCCTGTGAGGCTAATAAATCACGCGTCATCTTACCGTGTCACCGCTAAGACGACACTGCGTTGAATTTCACTAACCGGGACTTCGAAGTGGCAAACAAGCGAAATGAACGTGCATACTACTGACTGTGTCTGTAAAGGGCGTTTGTGCCATCCAGCTCAGACTTCGGTCTGGACTAGAGACCAAATCAGGACTCACGCTCCTTATTACAACGGGACACCTACACGATTTTGTTTAGGGCTTTACCTTCACAATCTCAGTAGGCGAGGACAACAACGACCTCCAGTCAGAAAAGGAGATCTAACTCCACAGTATTTTCGTTTAATTCCAGAACTAACTAGGCGAGATACTTGTTTAGGGTGTTCATGGAAGAAGCTTGGTCAGACTTTCTCTAACGAGAGAGTGGAGTACACGCGTGCTAAGATTTGCATAGCGGCTAAAGGTGAATTCATTCACCATCGAGAAAACGATAAGAGATTAACATCACTAGCTTACTCACATCAGTTATCAAATAGCTATTTCTCTATCCACTCGAAAACAGCCGAGAGCATTGAAAGTGCGAAACCGATAATGTGTACACAATGTGACGACACTCTAGCATATAGCTTAAAGCGTAAACTAATATCAGAAGATGAGACCATAAAGCACATCACTGTTACATCCGCGGCAGCAGACACTGTAGCGTTTGGACTTGTTGTAGCTACCACTGGTATGTCTCAAAACGTGTATAGAGCTCTCAACGCCATTGGCGTTAAGCTAGAAAAGGTGTCAAAAGACAAAAAGAGCAATGACTTCAAATTAGAAGGGACATCATTGTTCACAAGTAGATTGGATGACTTAGGGGAACATCCGGCAATCATATTCTCAATGCCGAGTGAGGTACAAATAAATCAAGATCGAAGTACTTTCACATATTTACCTAGTTAGAAGACCTACAGCATAAAGTCCAGAACATTATGTCTAGGATTCTCAAATGCAGACGAGTGGATCACTGTAGTGACGAAAAGACGATTAAAGTCAGAGAGTCACATCCGCTACGAGAGGTATTCAAACTACTACCAAAAATTACTGCATTATCCGAAAGGTGTCAACCTCGGAATGGATAACACCACAGATCCATCAACTTAGAGACATAGGACAGAGTGCAATTGAGATTTCATCTCAAACAAAACAAACTCTCAGTTTTAACAGAGAGGAGGGGGGTGTCGGACAGCTGTCATTCACCATTAATAAGAAGCTATGCTTCATCAAATAAATAAGATCTCGAAGTGACGATACTTCAGAAATTTTTTGAACTAGAAAAGTTTTTGTACTAATAATAGTAAATTTTTCTATTTTCATGATTATTTGTAGCCTTGAAGTCTTCAAAGTAATATATTATAACTGTTTCTTTCCAAAAATGTGTATGAGTGAGTATTCCAGTCGGTCCTACCCAAAATGCGAGGAAAATCCCCAAAAAACCTAAAAATTATCCTTGATTATCGGGCTGTACAAATAATGCTAGATCAAAAACAGTGCTAATTGCATAACCTGAACAGTGCAGGATGTTTTAGGAAAATAAAAAATTCAAAATGTAGGCCCTAACTATCATTAGAATATATAGTTACCAAAAAAAAGTGTAAAAAAAAGAGTAAAATACAGCAAACACATGTATTTCAAATACGGGTCAAAATGACCCGTAATTGGCAGACTTGTAACAAAAATCTGTTTGGCAGACTAGGGTTAACGACCGAAGGAGCCTTATAAATTGTTGCCATTATTCCTCATTTTTACCGCGGCAAAGCCTATGCTTCACCGTTTTTTCATTGCTCCGAAGATAAATTAATTTTGCTTCGAGACCTATAACTGTTCCAAAAACCATGGTCAACTAAGATTTTCGTCATATGGTGTCATAGTAGTGGAGGGGGAGCTATCAGGTGCAGATGTGAAAAAGTCACACTTTAGGCGAATACATTCTCGAGGTATGATGCCGAGCAATGCAGCAAGATAACTGTGCACAAATATGCATGTGTGTATCACACTTCTCTGTCAAAACTTGTGATCACATTGTTATAACAATTGTAAGTCTTCATCTTCGTAAAAAAAGAAAAGAACGAAAAAAAATCTCAGAGCAAATGCCTTGGATAGCAAATGTTATTTTTTAAAAATATTTTTGGGCCCATAAAGTTGTTCGATTCAAAAAAAAACTGAAATCGTCTCTTCTTTGCCAAATACGATCCAAATTATCAAAAAATCGATTTACGTCTTTTAAAATTCAATTTTTCTACTTAGGCAGCGGCCAAAGTCAATGTGTCTAAAAAAACAAACCAAATTGAGATTATTACCGAGCAATGCAGCAGGATAACTGCGCACAAATATGCATGTGCATCACACTTCTCTGTCAAAACTTGTGAGCACATTGTTATAAAAATTGTAAGTCTTCATCTTCGTAAAAAGAAGAAAAGAACGAAAAAAAATCTCAGAGGAAATGCCTAGGATAGCAAATTTTACTTTTTAAAGCTATTATTACGCTTCTCAAACTCAACATGCAGGTGTTACATCACAAAACGGCTATGTGAAAAGTTCGGGAGGTGGATTGCTAGCTGAAATGGCCCGCAACGTGACTTTAAAGAAAGCAGGTGGTGTGCTTCCGCAGTATACCTATGCTGCCGTGGACGGGCGCCAATTAAAGTTTGCGTCGAAGGGTGATTTTGGTCACACCTCAGTCCGCCTCGAGATAAAACCGAGGAACCGGGCGCGGGTGGTGGGAGGTCCTTCTTGTCCTCCGCGCGGCGCTTCTTAGCTGCTTTAACTGCGTTTTAAACCCTCATGCAGATGGACTTGCGGTGTTCTATCTCCGGGATGACACACGTCGTTATTTAGAGCACTTGTGCCGTGATCATTTGGATAATTAGAATCTTAGAATTATTCCATGTTATTTTCATACCATTGGATTTTAGCTTACTTAAGTCGAGCTCAAATTTAGTGTTCATTTTTGTTTTAAAAAAAAGGCGTAACTTTTTAATATTGTTATATTAAAGGGCAACCCCTAGAGAGGGTATTTTAATATAGTATAAGCACTGTCCTCCCTCCACACAATAGGTCTAGAGTTCCCTAGACCTTTTCTCTAGTTCTTTTGTCTAGTTTCCTTTCACAAAATAGTGCAGCAGAAACCGTACAATTGGTGGATAGACGCGGAGTGGAGGACTCTGTTCCACCTAGACCTGTCCGACCAGGACCTGGTTATTTTGAAGGAGATATGCGACAGGAGGACACAGGCCCTAGTACTGTACTGTTTCAGTAAGAGGGTCAAAGTGTTTAAAAAACAGGGAAAAGACCAGGAAATAATAAAAAAGCAGCCGGAAAATAACTAAAACATGGAAATCGATACTTGGGAAAAGGGGCGATGAACTTTGAGGTAAGGCGTTAAAAAAATTATTTGAAGCAAGTGATATACATTCAAAGAAGTGATCAAGAGGCAAAATGAAATTGTCATTTCGGTACTGTAAATCGATCTCGGTCAGTGCAGGTAGGATAATCATAATGTCTTCACCTGATATGGGAAACAAGAAAACTTCAGCGATATAAAGCAAGACATCTTACATCAGTGGTGCGATCTTTGGCTTTCTTCCCCTCCTTCTGAAGATGCCTGGTTTAAAAGGCTGGTTCCCGATTTCGAAGAGTGGATCTTTAGAGACAACAGAATGGAAACTGACTTTTTCCTCACCCAACTACTATCAGGTCACGGAAGCTTCAGATACTACCTCTTCCGGTTCAAACTAGTTCAGAACCCAAACTGTGTTTTTTGCTCTAGAGTAGTGGTAGATGATGCTCAACACACCTTTTTTGAGTGTGATAGGTTTTTAAGAATGAGACTAGAAATTGAGGCCGATTTGAATGTAGTATTTAATGTAGGAAATTTCCAACAGATAATTATAAAGAACTTGACAAATTGGATTAGAATTAAGAGATACGTTAAAGACATTATTAATATTAAGACCTTAGCTTTCAATGCAATGGACTCTTCTTGATAGTTTTAATTCTTATTTTCTTTTCCAATGTTAATGTTATTTTTTACGTTCTTTAATCTTACACCGCTCTCTCTCTTATCTTTCCAATCTTTTGGAATTAGAAGTTAGTACTGATGTCATGCTTTATTGCCTTCCCGGTACTTTCTTCTATATTTTATTCTTTAATTGTCATCTTACCTTTTATATAAATACTGTTCTCTTTGTAGTAATTAACTCTGTCTTAGTTAGTAAGAAAATTGACTTAATAAAGAACAAAAAAAAAAAAAAAAAAAAAAAAAAAAAAAAAAAAAAAAAAAAAAAAAAAAAAAAAATGTCTTCACCTATCGAGTGGATTGTAGTGTCGCCTCCGTGCTCATCAGTGACTTTCAACAGTGCCGAAACCCTCGCGGAATCGCCGAAAAAGTGCTCCGTTTTGTTAGGACGTTGCGATGGACAACCTCATGTCGACGCCCTCAACTTCTGAGACACAACGGAAGAAAGTGACGATAACGGAGTATTTTGCCAGGAAGAGTGGGAAAGGGAAGTCGTACGCCGGAGCAAAGAAGAGCTCATCCGAGATTCCGACTACGGATCAGACGTCTCCGCACAATATTTGTCTAACTGAGATATTTAGATAAGAGCTAAACTCTTTATCTTAATTGCGCTCATTACATTCATTTTCTGTCTCTCGTAATAACGACTTTTTTGATAAACTTCAAGAACTCGAACGCGCCTTTTTATCGAGGTCCGATCTGGTATTCCTGCCGGGAGCCTCGGCCTGGCGGGATCTCACTCTCTTGCCTACCTCAGACCCAGCTCCTACTGCTCTCTCTCGTTTTCGACTTGGCGTTATTTTGGATTCTGGACTTACGATTTTTGGAACTTGGAAACCCCGGACAACTGTGGTGAATCGTCGAAAGACTTTTCTTTATCCTCTCTGGAATCATTTCATTTTTAGACGACTTTAATAATTTTAAATGAGCTATTAATCTCAATTTTTCATTTCTTCAAAATTCTTAAAATTTTCCATTTAAAAAATTGTGAAACGCCAGACTTCTTTGTCTTTATTAACTTGCATCAAAATCCCTATCGTAAAAAGCATGAATGTTTAAATTTTATTTTTCATCAGTTTGCTAATTTGCTCTCCCACTCTGTTTTAGCATTTGCAGTTGTCTAAATACTTTGTTTTTCACTCAAAGGGTAAATCTCGAAGTATTTCGTCAAGTACATCTCATCAATCGCTCCTCCAGTGATCGAGTTGATTCTTTATAAGAGTAAATCATAAATTTTATAAAATTACTTCTTATAGAGAATCGAATCCATCTCTGAAGGAAGGGTGACCTTTCCCTAGTTGGGAATTTCCCTTATAAGGGTGGCCATCACATAACAAAAGACGGCAAATCTTCAGGTTCTCCTCCCTGGAGAGTTGAGATCCCAGCATTCATTCATCTCGAAGAATGCGTAGCATTGTAATCTGAGGTAGTTATAGTCAACGCGGGTCAGTGCATCAACCCTCGCTGGCTTACCCATTTAGTCTCTCCTTTAATTGTAAGTTCTTGGGCCGGACCCTTACAATTATTACTCACGTGAAGTCGGTGCACAATGTTTACTGCGTGTTAATTACTTTATGCCTATGTAATACTAATATATATACTATATCCCTGCAACGAACCTCGGAGATAGGTTTTGTGGCAAGTCCGAGGTTCAAAAAATAGACATTGACAAGTGTGTGGACGTAAAATTGTGCCAAAAACTGAAGATGAACATGACCCACTTTCGTGGGTTCGTTAATCAACACTCTTGGTGGAGGTATTATTAAGTTAGATCTTTCAGCTGACCAATTCTTTAATTCAAGTGATTTTGAAATTAAGGGCAAAAACACGTCCACTAAAAATCAAACACCCCCCCCCCCACAAAAAAAACCCCTACCAAAGATTTCAACTAAGTTTGTGGTAAGCCGCTTTGATGAAGGCGGTGCTTGTCGCCTTAGAAGTAAGTAACCAAGATACCTACTCTTTAGGACCCTAGGCTGAATTGCAACTAAATCCATTTCCACTGTATTAACAAATATGGTCGAGAGTACCAACTGTTTCCGTAGATGCCTGATAAAAAGGATCCGCAGGTTCTTCAATGCAACACTCACCGTTTAGTTCACACTTAAGTTACATTCTGACTGATGAATGTGTTCACTTTCCAACAATGTTAAAGAGGACAGCTTACTGGCAAGTGAAGGCTGCAAATCTAACCTAAAACCCCTAATCCCCCCTATCCTAATTACTAGAAAGATCCCTGAATCCTGGAAAAATGTTAAAATTTTCACCAGTCTTAAGAAAGATAAAGACCCTCAATTGGCCTCTTCCTCCAGACCTATTGGAATTATTTCAGCATACAGAAAACTTTTTGAGAGAATAATTCTTAACCGTTTAGAGTACTTTCTCGAAAAAAGTCACAAACTTTCGCCCTTCCAATATGGCTTTAGAAAGGGTAAAAATGTTTATTATAATCACTTTCAAATCTCCAGCCATGCTTATATCTAACCTCCAGGTAACCAATTATTGAGTAGATCCACTTATTTGGGCCCTCGCGGTCCACCCCCGCCGCTCTCTACTCCAACGGCTCAACCCTCAACCCTTGCGCGCCCGGTCCCCCTCCAGCCTCCCCCGCCGCCTCTTCGGTTTATACCGATCTTTCTCATCACCGGACGGCGAGGGGGACTGGAGGGTGCGACAGGGGGGCCCTGTTCGACCCCCCGGCGGCACCGTCGGCAGGCCTAGCGAGGCCGCATTCGGTTCCCGCCATCGTCCCGTTGCTGAATACCCCGCATTCAGCTCCGGCGAGCTTCGCCGCGACCTACCCGCCTGCGACCGACCCGCCCGCGACATACCCGCCGCAGAATCGTGCCAACTCTCCCCCCTCATTTTGGGATGCCCCATCGACTTCATCCGGGGGTCGCCGGTCCCGTCTGAAGACAATTAGACGGCCGGCGACTCAAGCGCTTTCAGCGTGGGGTCGGGGGGAACCGCGGTCCGCGAACGCGATAGTCATAAATAGCTGTAATTTGGCAACACTGCGTTACACTTATCTTATAAGATATTTGCGTCGCCAATTTGCTTCGCCAAATATTAAGGGATTATATTGTCAAAATCCTAGACGGCTATCTTAAGAACATGATCCGCCTCATACGTCTCGCTAAAATTCATGTTACTAAATTTTCCTTATTTATTTCATCATCCGAATAAGTCATCACCCAATTGTTATCTGTGATTCTCATCCTATAAAAACTCTGAACACCATTGTAAAGATGCTCATTAGTTCTTTATGAAGTTTTTAATGAAGTAGGAATTATCATCGAATTATTATCACTTTTGTTTTACTCTCATTCTTCTAACGAATAGTCCGGATCAACTTATTAAAATCTGTAATTTGATTCCGGAATATAAAGTTTCTTCTACCTTGTCAAATTGTTTACAGTTTATTTAAAGAGGAAACTTTCAACTCGAGCGCGAGGCTGCGCAATCCCCCGGCTTCTGGACAGATTTTTGTCCATTTCCTTTGCCACATATTTACATTATACCCCATTTTTATCATATTTTCCGATTTTTATATTTTTTTCTCACCATTCCCCCCCCCCCCCATAGATTTTTACTTGCTCTTCACACTTCGTGAAACGCGTAGGACCTAACTCCGTCCTACTCTACTAGGAGAGGGC
Organism: Bemisia tabaci; assembly: GCF_001854935.1. Taxonomy (NCBI): domain Eukaryota; kingdom Metazoa; phylum Arthropoda; class Insecta; order Hemiptera; family Aleyrodidae; genus Bemisia; species Bemisia tabaci. The sequence goes on from NW_017555888.1 coordinate 164,795, forward strand.
TAAACACCTTCACCTACTCTTCCCAGACCTCATACCCACCAACTCTCAAGATTGGGACATCGATCACCGCCCGTCTAAGACTAAATAGCTCCCCAGAAGTACGACCTACATCTCCGCGACCACACCGAGTAGGATCGAGGGTGCAGAGAACATACTGTTATTGGGATGAACTATTGGGAAGACGACGTGATCGAAGTAGAAGCCAAAGTCCATGCCGAGAAAGAACCGACTCCTCCTCCGAACACCCAAAATTATTTAGAGGAGGAGTTCGTGTCAGAACCACCCCCGAAGAAAGTTTCCCATGTATCTTTGGACGAACTTCAAGGGTGCCTGTTGACACTTCTGATTCAAGAAACGACGGAACTAACGGATCTCGGACTGGCTCCATTAATGAGAACAATGACCGATATGAGCGAATGGATGGAAAAAACCCCCAAGAGGACAACCAAATGGAATACAAGTGGACTGTAGTAACTCTTCTGTTGAAAAAGATAATAAAAGAGAACTTTTCTCCAATGCAATTAAAGATGATTGGCATGGAGTCTTTCTTTCCGCACATGACAACGAGAGAATTGTCCTACTACGGTTAAGTCCAGGAGAATTATACTACACTGGAAATTGGCGTAGGGATGAAACGGGCGTTTATACGTTTTTACACGACCCCACCCAAAAGACAACCAATTCAATCGTCGCTACACATGGACGACACGTACATGCCGTCCACATCTGCAAGTACCAAAAGAGCACCTGTAACTGCGGAACCTCGAACAGACTCTGAGAGCGATCCAGAGGACGCCGTGTTCGAGCAGTATACAAAAAAAAAGTTCAACGCAGCAAGATGGGATCATTTTTTTGTTTATGAGTGTGTAAAAAAATGAAGAGTATTGGTATGGCTCAATAGTCAATCATCAGTAGATGCCAATACCGTCCCTTCTCCCCCCCCCCCTCACTTAAGAATATTTGGAATTAAGGAATATGAAAATGTTAAACAGCTTCTAAAAGAAACCTCTGATGAGGAAAATTATATCATCAGATTCCAAGGCAATGAAACCTGGAAAATCAATCCTACGAACAATGACTCCTACAGAGCCATCTCAGATAAACTAAATGAAAACATATTCAGTGGTATTCCCTATCGAATAAAAATACTAGAAACATCAAGGTTTTTTGTAAGGGTCTCCCACCCTCCATGCCAGAGGAGGAAATAATGAATGACCTTTCAGAGAAAATGATCTCTGTCAGTGCAAGTAGGATAAACATAATGTCTTCACCGGTCGAGTGTATTGTAGTGTCACTTCTGTGCTCTCCAGTGACTTTCAACAGTATCGAAACCCTCACGGAATTGCCCCTCGTGAAACAGTGCTCCGACTTGTTAGAACGCTGTGATGAAAAACCTCATGTCAACGCCCTCCACTTCCGGGACACAACGGAAGAAAGTGACGATAACGGAGTATTTTGCCAGGAAGAGTGGGAAAGGGAAGTCGAACGCCGGTGCAAAGAAGAGCTCCTCCGAGATTCCGACTACGGATCAGACGTCTCCCTGGAGGAGCACCTCTGCGAAGAGGAGATGCAGTTCTCCTAGGACGACGGCAAAGGAATCTCAGGTAGTCCACGACCTGAGTCCCACCCCTTCGCCGGAACCGAGAAAGCAGGAGCAAGAGGAGAACAGCTACCTGGAGAACAAGGAGAAGGAGAGACTGAAGAAGATGGCCCAGAAGAACGAGTGGATCCTTCTCTTGAGGAATTTGACCCACCCCAACCTCGCAGGCACACTTAACATGTTTTAGCCTATGACCATGGACGTTCGCGGACGAGGGGCTCGCTCCCCTGCCGAGAGTTATCGACGAGTTTCGTCGGATGATGCTACACCCGATGTTCTATTCAGATCTTGCCGATCCAGTTCAGAAGGATCTGTTGAAAATCATGAGAGCGTGGGAGTTACGGATGAAGAATCTGAAAAAGCAAGGCATCTCGCTACGCTCATGTGGGTGGACGGATTTAGAGACATTGATGGAAAAAGAGCCCTTTTGCACGACGTTTACTCAAATTGTGTTGGACGAGGCGGTGAAGAATTATGTCTGCGACTCTTGGCTCGGCTTAGAACGGGAACATACATCGTCGGAGCCCACGGAAACCATATCCACGTCTGTCACACGTGCGACTACCTCAACTCGACGTGCAGATGTTACATCACAAAAGTCATCCGCAGCCGGTTCGGAAGGTGGGTGGCTCGAACAAGCGTTAGCACTAGAAACATCACTTACCAGAGATGGCGTAATATCACAATATATCTCTCATCAGGAACGAGGTACATCATTAAGGTTAACCACTCCGGGGGAGATTGGGTACGAGGTCGTGAAGATCGAGCTGTACCCCTTCGCCGAAGTGGTCAACGAGGATCGCCTGAACTGGTGGCGCAACGCGAGGACGAGGGCGCTCGTACACTTCAACTCGCCGCTGGATCCGGACTTGCAGACAATCAAGCGCATATTGGATCGGAAGGCGAAAGAAATATCAGAAATAGAAGGGACCGAGAAGAAGGTGGCGCGGACGACATCATCGGACAACAAAGCGGACAGAGGCAACACAAAGGGGAGACAATCCTAGGAATGATCATGAGCTCGGCGGTCACACCTCTCGCAAGATTTTTCGACAGATGAGAACAGAGCCCCAGCGGTCCTCCCACCACAGATGACTCAAGATGGGGCCTCTATCATCGAAATTTGGAGGGACAAGGACCTCGCGAAGGTTGGTTTCGTCCTCAAACGTGCTTCCAGAGTACGCTCGCTTGGGTTAAAACAATCTGGGCCATTCCTTTTGCCCGATTTGCGCTCTCCTGGGCATCCCTCCACGTCCCACCGGCAATGGCCCACCTCCTGATGGGGTACCACCTTCCGGTGCCGACCTTCATGGAACAGAGGACCCGGCTCCGGAAAACCTGTAAGGCTACACATTGGCCACATCCCCCATAACCATTCTACTTCCTCCCTTCTAAGAAAGTGTTTCTCCAAGCTGAGTGGGAAGCCGAAGTCGAGCGGCGGAGTAAAGAGGAGCTCCTCGCCGAGTCGTCCTCAGAATCCGACAACTCAATTGAAGAGCTCCTCTTCTGCGAAGAGGAAATGTACGTCTCCTCGGACGGAGAAGGAAGACAAGGAGGAGAGGTTAGTCCTGGACCTCTCTCCGACCCCTTCTCCGGAACCGAGGGAGAAGCAGGACTGGATGGAGGAAGCACCGAGCACACAGGCATTGATGGACGAGGAAAAGGAGTACAAGGCAGACAAGGAGAAAGAGAAATTGAGGAAGAAGGCGAAGACGAACGAGTGGATCCTGTTGTTGACGAATCTGGTGTGCCTCAGTGGATGCGGCTTGGCACCTCTCCCTTGGACACTGGAACTGATGACGAGCGAACTGACGAATCTGGCTTCAGATGTGCAGAACTGGGGGATCCTGGCAACAGGTACGTTGAAACGATGTATGAAAGTTTTAGTAGGTCAAGGAAAGAAGTTATTGACTTGTGGCGTTCCGGGTTTGGTGGAGGTTCTGATCGAAGATATGTCATTCACGACATTTTTCGACTTGGAGCTGCCCATCGAGATCCGGAAACCATTTCAAAACTACTGGCTCGCCTCTCCAGCGGGACTTTCATCGTATCCGTCCACGGCTGCCATCTCCACTGCGTGCACGTCTGCCGCTTCGCGAACAGCACATGCAGGTGCTATATCACAAAGCACCTGCGTGGGCGGTTCGGGAGGTGGTGGAGTAATATCGCAATATACCTATGCACCGGTGGACGGAGGGCAGCTAAAGTTTCAATCGAGGATAGTCTCAAACCACCTGCAAGCACCTCACAAAGCACCTGCGAGGGCCGTTCGGGAGGTGGCTGGCTCGCCGAAATCGCCAAAACTGTGAATACAGCGAAGCAAGGTGGAGTAATATCGCAATATACCTATGCAGCGGTGGACGGAGGGCAGCTAAAGTTTCAGTCGAGGACAGTCTCAAACCACCTGCAAGCACCTCACAAAGCACCTGCGAGGGCCGTTCGGGAGGTGGCTGGCTCGCCGAAATCGCCAAAAATGTGAATACAGCGAAGCAAGGTGGAGTAATATAGCAGTATACCTATGCACCGGTGGACGGAGGGCAGCTAAAGTTTCAGTCAAGGACAGTCTCAAACCACCTGCAAGCACCTCACAAAGCACCTGCGAGGGCCGTTCGGGAGGTGGCTGGCTCGCCGAAATCGCCAAAAATGTGAATACAGCGAAGCAAGGTGGAGTAATATCGCAATATACCTATGCACCGGTGGACGGAGGGCAGCTAAAGTTTCAGTCGAGGACAGTCTCAAACCGAGTTGCCGTCATTATCTGATTGTCAAATAAAATCGACGGTACCTGGTTCATTGACAAGCAACTCGCTCTTAGAGCAATTATGTCAAATGATAATACTTAATCAACGATTTTGGACTATTTTAAGGCATTTATAACATGTGATCACAGTTTTTTGCTGTCTTTTTTTGCACTCCTGCTCGAGCACATTTTTCTTTAACAGCTACAGCAAGGAACTTAAGTGTATGTTCCTGGCAATTTTAAAAAGTTACTAGGCAGAGAAAGTGACTGCTGGGAACATAAAAATTAGACTGTGCGCACCTGAGTAGCAGCACACACACACACCTCTTTGGATACTACAAAAAAATATTTAAAAAAATTGTCACCACAAGTTTTACACGTTATCATGGAGTACAGTGGGAGGATGATTTGTAAGGTTGTCCTGTGATGAAGTAAAACATTTGTGACCTGATTATTGAGTTGCACTTCTGGAACTCTGGTGAATTATTGGATTTTAAGGTCGAGGCTAAACTTTAACAGCGCAGTTGTTCAGAATTATTGTTGACTGTCCTGGAAAAAAAAGAAGGAAAAAATCGCATTAGTTACAGCTGCAGCCGCACTTGGATACTAAGTGAATCATTATGAAATGTTTGTTTTTTTATCCAGTTGAATTTTGGGTTTCAAATTCTACAAAAGACAGTACATCTAAGTTTCCCAGAAAATATACTAGAAAAAATTGACATGATTTTTTCTCGACTTGGCAGATAGAGAGACAGGTATTGCTTGTAGAACGAAAAAATAATAGAAACATTTTCTCGATTAGGGTTACAACAAGTTCCAGATTAACGAGGTGAATGAAAGGGTCTAAGTATATGAAAAAGCTCGCAAAGTGGAAAGTTAAAAACAAGGGTGGGGGTGAAAAGGCCTTAAAAAAGTTGAAAGGTTCTGAAAATATTGAGCAGATGATTTCTAATGTTTTCATGTTTCAATTCTATTTTATTGTAGTTTGATTGTAATGCACTTAGCTGACTTTGATTACTATTTCACTAAGTATTTGCACTGTTTTATGTTTCAATGTTGTTGAAATCATAAATAAAGAAATTATTATGTGAGGCCCTGAAAACAAGGAAAGTCTTCCGAGTAAAGAGCAATAAAAATAGAGAATACGAACAAAAAGCATGAGTTGTGGAAGGATGATAAAAATAGAGCAAATTTAAGGGCCTTTCTTGTTTGAAGTGTCTTTCCGCAACTTTCAAACTACTTTCATTCAGACAGAAGAAATATGTAATGGTTCTGAAAATCAGGAAAAGTATTCCACACATTCACATGGAAAAAAGGGACATTTTTGTATCGTTTTTCTTGTTTTGAAACAATACAGCCATAGGAAGTGGAAAAAAGAAACAAGACATGCAAAATAAGAAATCTCTTGACAAGTGTCTCTCTCCCCTACCTAGAATAATTTAAAAGTTCACATGAATTGCACTATATAGACCATCTGCAGCAAGGCACAAGTATCATCGATCTCTACGCAGCCTAAAATGAAAACTTGAAAACTTTTGACTTGGAACAATTTTTTCACCTCTCAATGTATCTGGGGTCTTCTCCTATCCTTTTTCCACTTAAAATTGCCATGAAATTTTATGGATGGAAATTTTAATGTAACTTTTGAATGACTTCTTCCTCCACTTTTTCCGATTTTACAATTTTTCCACATTTTACAATTAGAAACCAGTTTAAAACACCATCTGTACCAATAGCTTCCCTACAGACATAAGATGTTTTCTTGTGGATGAGCCAGAAATTGCAGTTCCTAATTGCAAAACGTAGTCCATTTGATAGATACACTATTAGAGCCAAAAGAGTCGTAGAATAAATCTCTGGCTGCATTGATACCAAGAACTCAATTTTGAATTTTTGGTATCAAGGTCCTTTTGGCCTTGGTATATTCATGATATTCGTCAGAAACTCAAAATTGTTAATTAACATAAAAAAGTTACTCACAAGGAATGTTTTAAGTTGATCGTCTGTAAGTAGCAAGACTTGATACTCCGATTCTTCATCCTCGACTAATTGCACATTGTTCTCAGAAATTATAAATGTTTCAGAATTTTCTAATGTCATCTGGAAAAAAAGACAAGAAATGTAACAACAAGTGTAGCTGCAGGAGACCCCTTCTGATGCTTGACCAAACTTACTGACCTTGAATAGGTTGATTTGATTTCCAGGGTCACCATAATTTCTTCATCTTCAAATTCTCTGACTTTTCCTGATCTTCTAAAAAAACGTACAGTTTTTTTTTTTAATATTTATAAATATGCTGACTTTCGCTTATCTTTGGACTAAATTTCCTTGTTTAAAGCTCAAATTATGGAGAAAGGCATTCCATTCCGTAGCTGCTTAAAAGATGACAAGCCTGAAAAATGAACTAAAAAGGTAAGCAGATGGAAGATCAGTGATTCGCAGATGTGTCACACGGAAAAAAAAAAAGAATTGCTGATTCAGCAATTTGATTGCTAAAAACAGTGAGTGCAATGTTTCAACGCAGATTTTACAACAAGAAAATGCTACTGTAACCACCCCCGGGGTTAAATTAGTTTACAATGTGGTTAAAGTAGCAATAAAAATGCTACTTTAACCACCCCTGTGGTTAAATTAGTTTACAATGTGGTTAAAGTAGCATTTTTTTTATGTAAAATCTGCGTTGAAACGTTGCACTCACTGTTCTTAGCAATTGAATTGCTGAATCAGCAATTCTTTTTTTTTCCATGCAGATATTCCCTGACTTTTCCTGGTTGCCTCCAATTCCCTGACTTTTCTGATTTTCCAAAATGCCGGCAACCCTTGATTTCTCTTGCATAATGGCAAAATTGGTGTTTAAAGCTATGCCGATGACAATATTCCACAAAGAAAGGTGAATTTTCGCCTATTTCATACTGATGCGGCAAAATATCATCCGAAGAACATGTTCCATGTAACAAGGTGTAGAAATGGTACTGAGTCCACACCATCTCCTGGAGAAATTAAAGCCAAGAAGTTCCAAAAATTATGATTAGAGTCAAAAATAAATCTTTTCAACTCCAATGAGTACCACTACAAAACTGAGGAATACGTCTTGGATTTTACGGCATGTTACGTCCGGTTCAAAGCCAAGTGTGATCTGCTGATGAGGTCTAAAAAGACCCAAACTGGTATAGATCTCTCGTCAGGACTCCAACTTAATATTCCAATGCAAACTGTCTGAGCTGAACACTCTTCCCCTCAATTTTGTATCGGTACTCAATTGAGTTAAAAAGGTTTATTTTTGACTCTAATTATAATTTTTGGAACATCTTGGCTTTGATTTCCCCGTGAAATGGTGTGGACCCAGTACCATTTCACCACCTTGTCGCATACAGTATTCAGGCCACTTCTTAGTGTTTTTTTCTCATTTGAACATCTTACATCAGCATTGGATTGTGAATCTTCTTTGACGGCCAATATATCATTGACAATGAGCTCCGCAGGTTCGTCAGGATCGTCTACACTATGTGAGGCTCGCATGTGAATCGCCAGTGAGGAGGCTTGGCGGTACTTTCGATTGCACAAGTCGCATTGATACGATTTAGTTTGCTTATGCACTAACTGATGTTTGTACAAGGAGGAATATTCTGTAAATTTTTTTCCGCACTCCTGGAAAGTACAAAAACAAAGAAAAATTATTGGTTAGTTCACACTGCCCGTTTTACAGATTTCTTAAAAGGCCTCAAGCAAACTGTTAGCCTTTTAAGCTTCAGAAAATGAGAGAAAAAAAAACGTTGACTGTGACTCTACATGAAGTTTGCCCTCCCCCCTCATTTTTCAATGTTTCAAACATGGAAAAAGGCATGAAAAATATGCAACTCGAATGACTGAGCTCATCATTCCTATCATTAATAATCACTTACATAATTTCTAGTCTCAATGCCAATGAGAATCAATAATGACAGTTTTTTCCGAAACAGCTTTGCATTGATTTGGGGTAAACAGAACAACAAAGGAAAAACAGCATGAGCGCTAAGTTTCAACGCGGCTCATGACACTTGGTTGAATAATCAAAGAAATCAATAAAAGACATAAAAGTAACTGAAAGAGATCAAAACGTTGTTTTGCTGATAAAGAGCATGAGCGCTTTCTATTAGATAGTCAAAGAGAGCTTCATTAATTATTGAACGCTTTTAAGAATCTAGATCTCAACATTCTACTACTAAACAATGAGCAAAATTTTGTTCATTTAACTTGGAGCATGATTAAAACATGCTATTTGGAATAGAGGAATGAGAAAACTGAATAAGCATGTCTCTCAACTTGAAACTTCAACTTCTAGCTATATTTTATTTTAATGTGGTTAGGGAAACCAAATATTTCTTTCTGTGGGTGTTTATTTTTGGAAGTGTTTTGTTTCAATTAAAATCTAAAAATTCCATACAAAAATAATGGTAACTTTTCGTCCAAGAAATGAAATAGCGAGTGAAAATTTGGTAGCGGTACTTCAAAATCTCCGTTACTTTTCAAAGGAGACCTAACCAGCATCATGACTTGAAATTTTCACAAACTATTTTTCACTTGGAGTAAAAAAATCAAGTTTAAAAAAAATGACGTTTCATAGCTTTCCACGGAGAAAATAAAGTATAACAGGAAGTCTGCAACGCCAGAAACTGAGACATGCATTTCTACAGTTTCACTATTTGAGGGTTTTATTCTGATTTCATAATTAATATGCAATAAAAGGGGTGCAGAAAGATCCGAGCCGTCCCCCGTTTTAAGCAAAAGTTCATAATCACTTATCCCTGGAGAAAAAAAACAAGGACTTGAAAAAAAGCATTAGTGCATAAAATGCTTCCTTTCACCTTGATTTTATCGATTAGTGATACACAAATGTGCATCGGATGCTTGACATGAAACGTGAATAGAAACAAGTTAATATTGGATGTAAAAACTTGATGTTTTAACAAATTTTATTTTTTTTCTTATCTATTAGCTAAAACCATCAAGCACAATCCTGTGGCTGGCGCAACTGGCCCATTCTCGAAAATCTGAAGTTTCTCAATTGAGGAAAATAAAGATAGAAATAACCTTCCTCAAAACAGACCAAAGTAAAAGACTGAAGATTCATAGAGAAATGAGAAGGGGTCAAACAAATTAAGACTCCTCTACTTACAGGAACAGGACACTCGTAAGGTTTTTCTCCAGAGTGGATGCGAGCGTGGTTTTTGAAATTTGTAGCCGAAGCAAATGCTCTATCACAGCCAGGTTCTGGGCAGATGTATGGACGCTCTCCGGTGTGCGTTCTCAAGTGAACTTTACGGATATTTGAAGTCGTGAATGAGCGCGTACACCCTTCCACAGTGCATGGGAATGGCTTCTCACCTGCAATGAACGATCCATTATTACATAATCATAGAATTTGTTCAAGAGTTCGACTGAAGCATGGTGTCTAGAATTCTTGACCATGCTAATTTCCTGAATTTTAGGAGCTCATTCCCTGATCAGAGACCAGTTTTCTCCAACTTTCTTGGAATTTCCTGCCGAAAAACTACAAGAATCTGCGGAGTTCAGACATGAATATCGATTCTTTGGCGCACATTCAATTGTTCATTTCTAAAAGCAATTCTGATGTTTACATTATTTGGTCGATGAAAGCTTCTCCATTATTCTGATGATTAGAGGATTCATACGTCATTCAAAAGTTCAGTAATGGCGGCTTCTGAAAACAAAATGGCCTCCAGGTGGTAGATGAAGAGACTCCTAGTTTTTGGAGCAGATTCTCTGATTTTCCCTCAAATTTCATTCCTGATGAAAACTAGTTTTTCCGGTCCTAGCCACTATGAATTAAAGTGTGCTAGGTACACACTATTTAGCAGGGACATCAGAGCCAAAAATGTTTTAAAATTTTAATTGGAGTAAAAAATTTGAGCTCTAATTTCCAACTCTCATCAGAATTTTTTTGGCCTTCATTTCCCCCTCAGAATAATGGACCCAGCACTATTCTACCACCTTGTTGCAAGGCGTTATGTTCATGACGGCGTTTCAATGATGTCTAGAATTTGGCAGGATGCTAGGCTGGGCTCACTGACGAGTAAGATCAACTGATGAGGTCTAAAATGACCCAAAATGTTATAGACCTCTCGGCGTGACTCTAGATTAGTATTCCAATGCATCTACTTGAGCTGGGCACTCTATCCCTCATTCTCGCTTTAATACTCTTTAGCGTTCAACTTTGTTACTCTGATTGCAATTTTTTTAATTTTTTGGCCTAGATCTCACTGCAGAATAGTGTGAACCTACCTCTATTCTACCATCTTGTAACTACACTGCTTGTTTTCCTCTATTCGAATAAACATGTTTTTTGACGAAGTTTGAAGGTGTTTGCACAACCTATAAAATCTCATATTATTTACTGCACTTTGTTTTAATTGATTTTATTAAACCATCAAACCGCTGACTTGATTCAAAATTTTTTGAGTCATAATGTTGTTAAAAAACTCATTCAAGCAGTAGAATTTAAAATGAATGACTCAATTCTGAGTTTTTTGGCATAACTACCTCTTTTCCTGTGGATGATCAAAATTCATGTTAGAAAATCTGAGAAGTGTGACCATGTTATCGGCCATTGTTATTTCCATGCATTCATGGATTCTTTTGCCCAAAATGCAGTCAACTTTACTAAAAAAGGCCAAAAACTGGTGAAAATGAGAGACAATAGTTTCTCTTAGATAGATAAAAAGTTCTAAATTGGCATTTAACATTGAAATCCAGCTTTTGGAACTCCTCAATGGAAATTTTGGTCATTTTAAAATAGCTTCAAGCGTACCAGTGTGCGTTCGGATGTGTTTTTGCAAATCTCCAGAGGTTTTAAATCGCTTCGAGCAATTTAGTTCCGGACACTTGTATGGTTTTTCTCCGGTGTGTGTTCGTATGTGCGCTTTGCGGCTATAGCTGGTGGCAAAACTTCGGTCACATCCTTCTATAGGGCATTCAAACGGTTTCGCACCGGTATGACTACGATCATGAACCTGTGAACAAAAGGAAAATATTTCATGGTGAAAAATCTTGGTCGATGACACCTTTATGATTTGGATACTGATAAATTTAAGACTGATTGCAAGCGATGAAATTTCCTTTCACATCTTTATTCTTAAGTATTGAAGGAAGTAGTAGGCGGGTTAAACAGACAAGACTTTCTGTCCAGAAAATATTCATCCTCTTTGTTTCCACAGCACATCTTTATTCTCAAGTATTAAAGGAAGTAGTGGGCTGGTTGAACGGACACGACTTTCTATCCAGAAAATATTCGACCTAGTTGATTACGCCGTTTTTACAGCAGAGAAGTGGATGAGGCGAGGTGCTTTTTTTTTCCAGTGCAGAAGTGCCACGTTTCCAAGTGAGGACGCACGCAAAATGGACGTGTTTCAGGAGAACAGAACTAAGTGCATCATGACGTGAGCCCTGTTATGCATACATTCTTACGAGTCTGAGGGCTCATGTCTCAATGCACATAGTTCCGTTTGGCACAAATACGTTCAAATTTACTATAAAGCCCCGGTTTATACGACATTGGCACACAGAAGATCGATTCAAAAAGTTGGTCGTGCTCAGGAATGCAGTGGCGAGGCGTGAATGGTCGATTATTGATACCTCCCCATTTGAAGCTATGGTAAAGAATCGATTATTAAGGTGTTCGTTCCAAGCACCCTGTTTATTGATCCTGTCTCATAGGTTCAAACGGCAGATAAATCGATATATCGCCAAGTACGCCACGCTACTGCTCAGGAGGCAATGAGACGGCACTGATTTAAGGTGATTCGTCAAGCTCAAGTGACGTGGTCGAACTGGCTGCAGATTTTGAATTTTCAGCAAAAAAAAGGATGATAGCCCCTGCGCATGAGCCTGAAGAATCATTCTAAACCCAAAAATCGGCAAAATTCAGAGAAATGAAAGCAGGATAGTGTTTGGAAAAAAACCTCGCATTCGATACCGAAATCGATAGCTGAATCGGATGCGAGGTTTTTTTCCAAACACTATCCTGCTTTCATTTCTCTGAATTTTGCCGATTTTTGGGTTTAGAATGATTCTTTAGGCTCATGCGCAGGGGCTATCGTCCTTTTTTTTTACTGAAAATTCAAAATCTGCCGAGATGTTTGACCTAAAAGATGCGATATATCGCATGCCAGTTCGACCACTTCTTTTGAGCTTGACGAATCACCTTAAGCCTCCCGACATTTACGTCAATGGCTCAAGTCGAATAGTGCGCATCTCCGATTGTAACGTTGCAATATCTCCAATCACGTTTTACTTTACGCGAAGAGATCCGACCGAAAGTTTTTCTCGACATTTTTCGAGAGTTTCTTTTATACATTCTCAGAAAATAGGAATGAGTTGTTTTAGTTTTTTTTTTTTTTTTTAGAAATAAAACACTCTCGGAGGCTTCAAAACGTTGTTTCGGAAATATGCGTTTTTCGACTTAATCCATCGATATATTGATATACATTTAAATCACTAGGATGTCAAGTAACATCGCAGCATCATCGCCGTACGGGTTCCGATGACTCAATGATCCTGCTCAAAAATGTTTTATTGTTGCGTTTTTTAAAAGGAGGAAGCGCACTTGGTTAACAGGTATTTCACCCGATTTTTATGGACGAATTGGACGGCTGGTTTTAAATGCACGGCTGCACCGACTGAAAATCACGGAGGAAGCAAAACGCGACGGAGATAGTGGTCACAACGCCGCTGTGCTAAGGAAGAACGCCGTATGAGCCTTCAGACGTTGCCAAATTTCCTTGGATGAGAACCGAATTTACGGGGAAAATAGTGAATATTTTTTTCCGAAACTTTCAGACTATTTTGTGCGCAATTTAATGTAGAGTATCTGAAAAATTAAAAGAAAAATGTGCATAAATATCGTCAAAATTACATGTTTTATCGAAGGAAATTTGGCAACTCTCGAATTGTCATATCGACGGCGTAAGTCCGCGATCACATATCTCGTTTGCGGTGTGCGAAAATCTCCGCCTATGTTATTTTTTTAAAGGAGAACAAATTGTCATTATTCCTTGAAGTTTTTGCAGAATTTTCCTCGCACGGAGAAGAAAAATCGCGGCAGTTTTAACGAATTGCCGTTGAGTAGTTTTCCGTTTAAAAAATAAAGTATGACAGGAAGTCTGCGACGTCGCAAACCGAGTTACGTGATTGCCGACTTGCACCGTCGATATACATAAAACACGAATTCACTAAGAAATTTCTTAAAGTTTTTCCTCGAATTTTTCAGACGATTTTTTTTGCAATTTAATCTGAGAAATGCCAAAATTTCGGGGGAAAATATGCGTGACTTTCCTTAAAAAATAAATATTTGGTCGGGGGAAGGTCGGCAACATGTGGAAAATTTTGGGATTTTTCAGATTAAATTGCAAAAAAAAATCGTCTGAAAAATTCGAGGAAAAACTTTAAAAAATTTCTTAATGAATTCGTGTTTTATCGAGAGATGTATATAAACGGTGTAAGTCGGCAATCACGTAACTCATACGGCATTCTTTCGAATATTTAGGAAGTCATTCTGGCTGACCTCGGTTGTGTATGCGGACGAAATTACCGTTCCGTAAACTGCGAGTTCTGTTCACTGGAACACGGCACACGGTGGGGCGTGTCAATGGAAGAGTTTGAACATACCTTTCGGAACGAAACCTGCCGACTTAAATGTTTATTTCGTAAAATTTTGAATTTAAAGGGCGTTATCCGATAGAAAATTTGACGAGAAAACCAATAGAACCACTTTCAAAACATCAACATTACATATTGATGTAGATATACGCTTTTTATAAAGTTTTCCAATCATGTCCGACCTCTCCCACTGACTCGATCCGCTGTGCGGCGCGCAAAAATACTTATTAATGCGTACTCTACGAATGACTGTCTGACGTTCACTACTGCATAACAAAGACCTCAGCTTCGCGAACGAAAACATTTTGAGTACATAGAGTCGCAATGTTAGTGGGAGAGCTGGCGCCACATTTAATAATTTAATACCGGTTTCGACAAGGGTCTAAAGACTGATTTTGGCGGAAGATGCTTTGACAGTCGAACCCTGGTAAAAATTGGCAGTAGAATCTGTGTTCCAAAATACCATAGACCTACGGCCGGCTGGAAGATTTCCAATAGCTTCTATAGCCGGCTACACAATTTCTTATAGCCTTTTATAGCCGATGGCGATTAAGCAACTCGCGGCCAGGCGATAAAGTGTATGCTAAACGTCACTAATTACGGATGCTAGGACTTAGTGAGTTTTTGGAATACTGCTCTCTTTTTGAGCCGTAGTATCTTGATTTATTTTGCGAGGAAAGCTCCGTACTTTTGAAGTATGCCTGACATTCCTAATATGTTGGAGCGCCTTCAATTTCGTATGATACTGTGCAATACCTCTGGTGTTGGAAAGTTGCTTCAAGCGCCGCGGTACGCTGCGGCGCGGCGCGGCGGGCGGGCAGCCAGCGCTGAGCGCGCATTGGCGCCTGCAAACCTAACAGGGATACTTCGCGCATTGCGCAATGCGTGAAGTATCCCTGTTAGGTTTGTAGGCGCCAGTGCGTCGCCGCTCCGCTTTGTGTTAGGCTCTGATATTCAATCTGGCGGAGTCAGCGTTTTTCAACTTATGATTTTGAAAAGTTTGCACATCCTGTATGGATTATTCTCGTTTTAATTGATGAAAAAAATATGTATGAAAGGAAAATATAACGTGTGTTTTGTAAATATTAAGGTGGTTCCGACACAAACTCAATGATTTCCAAAGCACACGAATTTCTACACAATTTCTTATAGCCTTTTATAATCGATGGCGAAAAAGCAACATCCTGGCGATGAAGCCCGGCTATAGCCCGGCTGCATAATTTTTTATCGCTTCGTATGGCCCGGCCGTACGGTTTTCTCCGCATTCTACATCCAGCTGTATGATTTTCTGTAGCCTTCTTTAGCCGGCTATAAGAATTCCTACGGTATTTTGAAACGCAGCTCTTATCGCCAATTTTTACCAGGGAATGCCGACAAACTCATATTTTCCGCCTAAACCGGCCTTCGGTTCTATGTTTACGCCAGTATTGGACATGAAAAGAGACCAAAAATTACCAAATCAAGGTCCATTTCGTAAAATATAGACCTTGAATGAGCAAAAAATCATCATGAGAAAAACATGTTACGCGCGACACGTCATCACTGTACACGGTTCGACAGACGTCGTCACCCTTCAGTCAAAGAACCACAAGCGCCATGCGAAGTTTAAAAATTTCCGCCGCCATTTTATTTTTTACAGAGAAACGGGGAGAATGGGTTGGTTGAATCTGTTCGAAAATTTCACAGAATTTCGTCGGCAGCACAAATAAAATTCAGTGAAATCCTCGGACAGCCTCGTCGGACGATTTCTCAGTAAAAGAATAAAAAGACGGCGGAAATTTTTAGAAGTCGCATACACTGGAAAAAAAACAACGCATTGGATCTAGAGTCCAGACTCTTGAAAACATTGACAAGAAAAAAAACAACACATTGGATCTAGAGTCCAGACTCTTGAAAACATTGACAAGAAAAAATACTCTTGATTAAATCAGATTTTTGCTTGAATCAAAAGGAAATCCGCTCGAATTAAGAGGCTTGGTTCTTGATTTAAGCAAAAATCCGATTGAATCAACAGTATTTTTTCTTGTCGATATTTTTAAGAGTCTGGACTCTAGATCCAAAGTGTTTTTTTTCCAATGTGGCGCTTGCTTGTGTTACTTCGGTCAGAAGGTGACGACGTCAAGCCAGTGACCAAGAATGTTTTCAAACAGCCGAATTTCGGCTACTAAGTAACTAACTTAGTCATAGCAGCTGGAACTGGCAAGGTCAGATCATGCAAACCGAAAAACTTGCTCACAGCGTCTCTGGCCAACGATACGCCCAATCTTTTGCAAGGTCAGCATTTCAGCAGTATTGACGAATTAGAGATTTTGGACACAAATCTTGAATGCTGTTCGATCTTTGATCAACCAAGCTGCCCAATCGGATGTAATTACCACGCAATATCACGATGGCCAAAGTTCAAAACCACATATCTCCACTGCGCTGTTTCAAAATTTCCGCTCCTATTTCATTTTTCCGAAGCCGAACTTGTAGCTGGAGGTTATATGGAATTCGGACCCCGTCAAGCAGAAAGCGACCAAGCTCTCATCGGCTATTGCCAAATTAAATTGAGAAATTTGAATTTTCACATAAAAACGGTTGTGTGGATTTTTGTGCAAATTTCAATGCATTTCCTGCTTGGTACGAGGCAAATCCCCTGAAATTTTCAAATGAATCCGCACAGACGTTCTCTTGTGAAACATTAAAATGCCCAGGTAAATTTGGTAATTGCTGATGTGGCTTGGTTCCTTCCTGCTAAACGCGGTCCATTCTGCTAACCAGTGGCGTGGCGTGAATGATCGATTATCGATATTTCCTCATTTGTAGCTACGGTAAAGAATCGATTATTAAGGTGTTCCCTGCGAACACCCTGTTTATCGATCCTTTTCCATAGGTTTAAATGGCAGATGGGAAAACGGGTGTCTAGTTTTTTTTTTTTTTTTTTTTTTTNTTTTTTTTTTTTTTTTTTTTTTTTTTTTTTTTTTTTTTTTTTTCATTTTGGGAAATCCTGCTAAAATCCTGATTTTTGACCGCTAAATCCTGATTACATATTTTTTCCAAATCCCGATCAAATCCTGACTTATCGCGGAGAAAAATTGGACGTATTTCTATCAAACGGAACTATGTGTATTATGACGTGAGCCCTGTTATGCATATATTCTTATGGGTCTTAGGGCTCATGTCTTAATGCACATAGTTCCGTTTGATAGAAATACGTCCAATTAACGGACGGATAGCGGATAACTAACGGATCATAAGCGGACGACCGACTTTTCTCAAATCCTGATTTCACGACCGATTTTTCTTCAAATTCAGATGAAATCGGGATTAAATCCTGATAGACCTCAAATCCTGATAGAATCGGGAAAATCCTGATGCTAGACACCCTGAAAAATCAAGGAAATTTTCCAAAAATTACGGTGAAAATTTTGTCAAAAAAGAAACTCTAAAAAATCAAGGAAATTTTCCAAAAATCACGGTGACAAATTATTCAAAAAAGACACTCTAAAAAATTAAGGAAATTTTCCAAAAATTCCGGTGAAAATTTTGTCAAAGAAGAAACTCTAAAAAATCAAGGAAATTTTCCAAAAATTACGGCGAAAAATATTTCAAAAAAAAATAGGCAAGTGTTACAGGAAGTCTGCAACGTCGCAAACGGAGATAAGTGGTTTCTCCGCGCTCGATCGTCGATCGTGGGATCGTCTCCGTAGGCAAAAGTGATTTTAGAGAAAGTAGACACTTACGTCTCCGTTCCGATGACAAACATCCTGGTCGGCTATAATTAGCAACACAATGATAATCCACTCTCATCATTCAGACTGCGAAGAGGCTTGTAAATACGAGGTTCGCGGAGCCGCGGACGATAAAGATCAAGCACTTCATGAAGGATTTTCAACGCCATTTTGAAATTTCCTCCGACACGCACAGATTTCCCCCCAGATTTCCGCCGATGAGATTCTCTCATTTTTTTTCTTTCTTTTTATCTTTCGTTCTTCGAAGGACTGCGCAATACGGAAGCCGCTGCCTCTGTCGTACCGAGGACTCAGAGTACACATCGGAAATTTTCTTTTGTTTTCACAGATGGCACGTTGCGATTTCCGCACCGACGATCTGTTTGACGTCGAGCGCTTTCTCATTTTACTCACGAGCATTTTCCGCTAGTGAATAGAGAAGAGTACAAGTCTAGCACTTTCCAAACACCTACTTTGAAAAATCCAGCACTTTCGAGGCTTTGGATTTATCGTCAAAATCGAGCACTTTACAAGGATTTTTAGTCGCGATCCTTCAAACTACTGAACGTCAAACGCTTTCTGCTTTCAGCTTGCGACGAGCACTTTTCGCTGGTAACTGGTGAAGACTTTTCAAAATCCAGCACTTCCGAGGCTTTAGATTTATCGTCAAAATCGAGCACTTTTCAAGGATTTTTAGTCGCGATCCTTCAAACTACTGAACGTCAAACGCTTTCCGCTTTAAGCTCGTGACGAGCACTTTTCGCTGGTAACTGGTGAAGGATTTTCAAAATCCAGCACTTTCGAGGCTTTGGATTTATCGTCAAAATCGAGCACTTTTCAAGGATTTTTAATCGCGATCCTTCAGAACAATCTACTTAGCGTCAAACGCTTTCCGCTTTAAGCTTGCGACGAGCACTTTTCACTGGTAACTGGCGAAGAATTTTCAAAGTCAACGCCGAGGTCCGAAACCGAAAGTCGAATCTCTCAAAACCGAGTACTTTTCGAGCACTTTTCAAGGATTTTTAATCGCGAGCCTACAGAACTAACTCCTGAACGTCAAACGCTTTCCGCTTAAAGCTTGCGACGAGCACTTTTCGCTGGTGACTGGTGAATAATTTTCAAAGTCAACGCCGAGGTGCGAAACCGAGAGCCGAATCTCTCAAAACCGAGTACTTTTCAAGGCCGGACGAACCGTGGAACATTCCGAGGCTTCGTCGCGCGTTGTGAAACGATTCCTACTGAGATCCACGAGCACAATAAATGACAGTGGACACGAAAAACGACGTTAACAGCCGCGCCTGACTCCGCGGTCGATAACGGCGTTTCTATTTTAGAGTGGAGTGGCGCCAGTGGAATGAAGTGGGGGAGTAGTACAGGTTGCCACTCACCGTTTTTTCTTCTTTTTTTTCTGCTATTTAATGGCTTTGTGTCTAAGCACCTGCAGCCAACTTGAGACATAGAGTGCATAGAGTCGTAATGTAAGTGGGAGAGCTGGCGCCACTTTTAAGCATTTTCCATGTCCCGAATTCCGAGACTCCTGTGTGACGCCGGGTCACTTTTTCGATACATAATCGATTGTTTACGATACACGGGTACCCGGCCATCCGATGACAACAACAACGACAACAACAAAGGAGATAGGAATTACCACATATTCCACACCGTCATTTTGGATTGAAGTGTATCGAAAAAGCGACCCGAACTCGGCGCACACCGGGCTCGGAATTCGTCGAGCAGAACATGGCGCCAGCTCTCCCATTTACATTACGACTCTATGCACTCTATGACTTCAGACTAGTGTGTATCTATCGAACGGAGGTTATACGTGATTAGGAACCGACTTTAAAGGTGTGGGAAGCAAAAAAAAATATAGAAACATGGAAAAAAAGGGAGGGGTTGATAAAAAAAAGTAGAGTTGAAGAGGGAGAGGGTGAGAACCCTTCACCATTTTAACGCTCTGATACCAGGTAGAGCGACTTCCTAAACCCAGAGACTGGGTAATGGAAAACATACAAAGTGAACATACGGTAGGAATTGAGTGTGGAAGAGAAAATTATTTGTTTGGAAAAAGGTAGATTGAATAATTTAGAGGGTAAGGCGGTTGGTGGGTGTGGAATAAGTTTTCGAGTCTCTCGGGTTTCGGGGTAATTTTCGGGTCTCTGGCTTTGATTACAGTCCCTTTATACTGAGAATTAAGACAATAAGAATCCATTTCTGATTGGTTTCCGTATTTTAGGCCTCCTCAGTGTCGCCAACGGGAATAAAGATTAAATTCAAGCTTAATTCAAACTTGATTTTCGGGTTTCTGGCTTTGATTGGAGTCCCTTTATACTGAAAGTTAAGACAATTTGAATCCATTTCTGATTGGTTCCCGTATTTTAGGCCTCCTCAGTGTCGCAAACGGGAATAAAGATTACATTTTCACCAATTGCAAAGATTATAATCTCTACGGTGGTGTATACACGTGTATACACCACCGTGTACGCGTTAATGTACGTTTCTACGTCTTCCACGAACCCCCACCTTGATTTTACGGGGGGTAGAAGGGGGGCGGGGGTTGGCTGTGACTTTATCTGGTGTGCAAAAAATATTCTGCATGCGGTTTCAGTACTGCATCCTCACGGGGCGCCATAAATTGGACTTCATTCGGCACTTGGGAACTACAATTTCCGGCTCAATTTAGAAACAGCATTTGTGCCGTAAGTTTTGCTAGGCAGGTAAGTAGGTGCTTTTATGAATGAGCCTGAAATTGTAAGTTTTTTCGGGAAATGTGGTCCAATGGAAGGCCGTGCTGAGAGAAAAAGCCCCATGGGCCGTAAGACATGGCCAAATTTCTGGTGATCAAAGCTAAATTATCTTGAAAATTTAAATTCCAATTTCTTTCTTTAAATTCGCAGAATTTTACGCTACATCTTCCGAAATTTTCGAAGGAAAATCCTCATGAATTTCCTCAAAAAAAAAAAAAAAAAAAAAAAAAATATTTTGTCAAATGAAACTCGGCAACCTTCGAATTTTTCTACGGCGTTAGAAGTGATTGCGCCACCTTTCTGCGTCATAAATTTTATCACTTCTTGAGCGCGAGATAAGTTCATTTTGATCTAAGTGAGGACATTTTTTGACATTTTGTCCCTTCCCCTATGACCAACAAATGCCCTCACGAGCATTGGGCAAAGTTACTCTTACGTTTCGTTAAAAACTGCGTCAGGGGCTTCAAAAATTTCTGAAAAAATCATTTTGCCGACCTAAACTTCAGCAAACCGGGCGAGTCAACCCATGAAATTTCCGGCTTGGGTTGGTACTGCGGATCTCGCGATGCGATAACACTCCACCACTCATCGGCCAATCCAAGTTGAGGCGCGGCTGAGGCTTAGAGCCACGGTTTCACAGACAGCGAGCGATGCGAAGCCAATTGCGCAAAATCAACCACGCGACCGATTGCAAAGATTTTAAAGCTGTTTGTTGCCAGTTATCATCAGCAGCAACACCAAAGATTACTAAGGACTCCAGATACCGCATTGGAATAAAAAACGGTCCCGTAGTCCTCTGCAGCTCCAGGGTAGGCAACCTGTTTAGCGGTATGCCATACTTCGAGCTAACGAATATACTGTTTGCCGTGTGTTTGACCGGTTTCGCCGTGCTGTGCTAAGTTTGGTTGAAGATTCACAGTATTTACTTTTCTTATGTTTTAAATCGTTAAAAAATGCCAAAAAACCCCCCCCCAAAAAAAAAAAAAAATTAATGCAAATATCTCTGCTCAATTTTTTGAGTCCATTTACCATGACTAGTGACTAAAATGAACCATTTTCGCAATTTGCCGTTCATAATCTGCACATTCGAAGTGCAATTTCCCATGCACTTCCATTACAGGTGGGCTAAAGTATGGCATACCGCTACACAGGTTGCCTACCCTGGCGCTGCAGGCGACTGGGGGGCCGCTTCTTTCCTACGGCAAGTATACGGTGTGCGGTATCTGGAGTCCTTAGTAATCTTTGAGCAACACAGAGTGATCAGGCAATTCGCATCACTAGCGTCCGAGGCAACAAGCCGGTACTGCCGCGCGATCGACTACGCGTCGTACGCTGCTTGTGGGACCGTGGCTTTAAAATTTACCCACTCGAAACTTGGGAGTGCTGTATTGATCCGAGATCATGCCCTCAGTAACGCGATTCTTCCGTTTTCGTGCAAAATTCTCGCCACGGCGGCTAAGAAATGCAGATTTCATCACCGCATGAGAAATTTGTTAACGGCGTGCGATCACACTGAAATTTTCATGGTTTGCGAAGCGATAAGTCTCCTGCTACAACACACTGCCTGCTTTGCTGCAGGAATTGATAGAATAATACTGCTTTCTAGGATTGAAACGTGTCAAAGTTTTTCTACCTTCCGAGACAAATTCTAAATTTTTTTCCGAAAGGAGAACTCTAAACTAAACGGACACTATTTACGATCAAGTTTTAGAGTACACGATTAAATGATAATTTAATTACAACACATTGGATGCTTGGGTTCCAGAAAAATTTTTGGAGTGTATATTGTTTTGGTGTTCTTCGAGATTTAAAAGTCAACAATTTGCTACCTCCTTGGATAATGGTTTTTCTATTCTTCCGAGAGAGAATTTTGCATTAAAAGAACACATAGACAGAACTAGCTCAGCCAGTTTGATAGTTCATGAAGTAGTAAGATGATAATTTAATGTCTGAAATTTTACGGTGAAATATGATGGAGAGCTGCGACGAAGATCTTGAATTAATTGATCCGTTTGACAGTGATACTAACTCTTCCATTTCTGATGAAAGTTGGACTTCCAGGACACGGAATGAGAGACTGGATACAAAATTACGAACCTCAGTAATTAAAGCAATAAATGAGAGGAATTTGGTGGAAATAATACAAATCATCAGTTTTTATACTGAAATATCAATGGAAACGTTCTGCTCATGGATCCACCATGCCATTGTTACGAAACAAAGCGACATTGCAAAAATGATTTTAAGGTGTCGAAGAGCCGAAGAAAATCCCAACCAAACTGATTTCTTAGAAAATGGAGAGACAGAAGAAATAATTATGAGTAACAAAGAATATTTGGCGCATGATAAAGACTTGCTGGCTTTCGCGGTTGCTAGAGGCGAGAATAAGGTGGTCAGGTTAATCCTGAGTGAGGGAGCAGACGTTAATTCAAAAGTTCTAGGACCGTTTACAGCTTTACACATAGCAATATACAGACAGCATGTTCAGATAGTTAACCAAATTCTAATTTATGGCGCAGATGTTAATTCTAGATATCCCCTCGACATTGACTTCTATGAAGGGAGTACAGTTTTGCACCGAGCTGTGGAATGTGGAAACAGGGCTATCGTAGAAGTGCTAATCAACTATGGTGCTGACATGAATGCGGCAAAAAGCAATGGCTTGACAGCACTGCACATTGCAATAGAGAAAGGCCTCTTCGAAATTGCTGAGTATCTCATTCAAGAAGGTGCGGATGTTAATCCGACTGTCAATTTGAATAAAAGTGAAAATGAAAACACCAAAAGAAGAGTGAAAAGTGAGCAGAGACTCCTCTATGATTATCGCATTGAGAGTTTTGACTTACGGACAGATGAAGAATTCATGGGTCCTTTGGTTATGAAACGGACCACACCCTTTTCTGCAGTCCAAAATACACTGAAAACTTCACCACCTCTTCACGCTGCTATTAAAAGCCGACATACAGAGTTGGTGAAACTGCTTTTAGAAAAAGGAGCTGATGTAAATGCCTTAAGTTGGAGGGGTGAAACAGTTTTGGAGCTGGCTGTTCAAACGAGGTGTCCAGATATTGTAGTTCATGTCCTCGACTATCGCCCTGATGTAAATAATGAGAGAAATAGGACTATTCTGCATACTGTTATCAATTTCATAGGAACAGAGAAAGATTCGATCATTCTTACCAAACTACTGCAGCATGGGTTTTCTTTTAATACTGATGACCCCGATTTGTTGTTTAAGGCTGTTCGTGGGAATTTTTTCAGACTTGCCAAGCTGTTGCTGGAAAATGGTTCTGACCCTAATGATGCTTATTACTATGATGATGATATAGGCACACAGGAATTAAATGGATTTTTTCTTTATCCCTTGCACATTGCTGTTGCTAGAAGAAACGCAACAATGGTCAAATTATTATTAGACTTCAACGCAGACCCTGACGTACAGGATCAAGATGGGAACTCTCCTTTGTTGTTCGCAGTTCTTCTTTCGGAATCAGCTATTGCAAAAACACTTTCCGAAGAAAGCACCGTACTTATAGACGAAGACCTTGTTACACTTTTTGCAGCAGCAAACTGTGACACTGAGGTGGTGGAAAGTCTCTACTCACGAAAGGAGTTCATACAAATTCACCGAAGGTGTGTAGAAAGAGAGCTAGATCTTAAGTATTTATTGGCTTTTCAGGATATGAAGTTGACAGAGAAGACTGAATCTTGCCAAGAAAATTTCAGATGCTTCCGAGATTTTCTTCCCACATCTTTTGATGCGCCAATTTCCTCAGTGAATCCTCTTTCAATTGCAGCTCGAGCAGGCCGTACCAAAACTGTCAAATTCCTATTAGATAAAGGAGTTTATGAATCTTCCGCAGATGCACAAGGTATCACAGCATTGCATGAGGCTGCGACAGCAGGGCATTTAGAGGTGGTACAAATTTTTGTAGAAAAATTAGTAGACCATGGTCTAAATTTCTGGTCAGAATACGGCTCTCCCTTGTATATTGCAGCTAAAGCTAAACAATGGGAGGTGGTGGAGGTTCTATTGAAAAATGGAGCAAGATTTGGAGATCAGGAGAAGGAGGCAAGACTTTTTCAGAGACAGGTAAATCCTGAGAGAAATTTTAAATTGCTTCTGGAAGACAGTACGGAATGGGATGCTGATTCACAACCTGTTACATTTATAAAAACTTTAATAGAGCAAGGGAAGCAAGAACTCATCATAGCTCTCATGAGTACTGAAGCGAAAACGACTCTAGAAGTACAAAGATTATCGATACTTCACTATGCTACAAAAAATAACGCAGAGAAACTGGTAAACTACCTCTTAAAGTACGACTCAGCAAAATTCCACAGTGACAATTATAATATTCTCTTCCTAATAAGTGCCAAGAGAGGATACTTGGAGATTTTGGAAATGTTATTAGAGGCAGGGACAGAAGTTAATTCCACTGTGAGCCAGGGAAAAACAGCCCTCCACTATGCAGCATTACGAGGTGACTTAAAAATGATTCAAGTTTTGCTGGAATACAAGGCGGATATTGATAGTCAGACTAATATTGGAGAGACTCCGCTTACTATTTCTGCATCTCGAGGTTACAAGAGTACTGTTGAAACGTTACTAATAGCAGGAGCAATCATTAACTTGCCCGATAAAAGAGGAAGATCGCCTGTTTACAATGCAAGTAAAAATGGCCATGTTGAAACTGTTGAGTTACTGATGAAGTGGGGGTCACAATTGGATTTAAAAACTTGCAAAGGACAGACAGCTCTCTCTATTTCTGCCCGGAAAAACTATCTGACCATTGTTGAAAACTTACTAGGATCCCGGTCAGATGTCAACTCGGTTGACTTGAAAGGGAAAACACCCTTGTATGAAGCTGCCCAAAGGGGGCACACTCAAGTTGTTCAGCGACTGTTAGAACATGGAGCAGCAACTGATGTGAGGAATCAAAATGATTTTACGCCTTTAATGGCAGCAACTGAGAAAGGGCATCTAAGTACAGTTGAAAGTCTGTTAAAGTTTGGAGCGAAGTTGAATACTACAGACAAATATGGACAATCACCTCTTCATGTTGCTATTACAGCGTGTCACTGTGAGATTGTCAAACTTCTCTTGAAGTACGGAACAGAGCATGACATTGATTTAGGATTTCAAACGCCACTTTTATGTGCAGTTGAAGAAGATTACTTGCACATTGCAGATGTACTAATAGAGGCAGGCGCAAATGTTAATGCAAAGACACCTTCAAGAGGCGAAACACCAATTCATTTGGCTACACGTAAATTTCAGCGCAGTTCTTACTGGATCGAATTTTTGCTAAAATATGGTGCTGACATAAACGCACAGAATGGGGAGGGACGAACGCCACTCAGTATTTCTACTCACCAATCTTATTCCGTAACTGCTTCTTTCACTCTCTTGAAGTTTGGTGCAGATACTGAAAAGAGAGATAAACACAAGAAAACTCCTATTTGGTATGCAGCTTCTGAAGATACAAAGAAATTAGAGCTCTTGATAGAATAAGGTGCTGATGTGAACTCTTACGCAGATAGGTTCTGCTTATCAACACCCCTAGTCAAAGCTGTACGCATACGTGAAATTAGGAATGTTGAGGCTTTGCTTGAGGCTGGCGCTGATCCTAACCTCCTGGACACCTTTGGCAAAAACCCGGTTCTACAGATGGCTTTCATACAGGCACGCCTCGATCAAAGGAACGACATAATGAAACTACTGTTGCAGTATGGTGCTAATGTAGATTCTACACACTCAATAAATCACATACAAAGGGACATTATGCTTAGTAGGCCTTCTCAACCTCCATCATATGTCAAAACGATCATATTTCATTGTATCAAAATGCTAGTTGCAAAACTGCAACCTTCTGCAAAAGTTTTGGAAGAGCCACTCATCAGAGCGGAGATACCCACGCAAAATTTTCGAGAGGCATGCGAAATTGAAATTTGCAAAATGGAAAGCAGCAAAATTGGTGAAACTGATATGACTTTTTATGATCTTTTGAAGAAAGATTTGAGTCAGCTGGTTTTTTTTGCAAAAAATGTAGAGGCTTCTCAGTTTCTGGGGACAATAAACCTGAGAACTGAATTCCCTATCTATGCAGATATCATAGAAGTTCAACTCAGCCGAGGGAGGATTCGAAAAGATTTGCTACAGCGGGGAGCAGTGGCACTTACATTCCTTGTCCAACATTTTGACAGCTCACTGGATGATGTGATGGAAAAGATTTTAGTTTACTTGAATGATAGAGAATTGAGAAGGTTAGATGCTGCTTCTAAAATTAAATCCGTTTTGTAACTACTTAACTTAATTTAAGAAAAATTATTTTATTTGAGAGGTCAAATCAAAATGAGGGGTTGGAAATATAAGAAAATGTGAAAAAAGGACAAGGCAGTGCATGCAAACTATTCACTGTCAGTTACATTACACAACCACCATGGGAGCCTAAGAGCATTTGGATTTTAATAAAAGAGTAAAGTTTTTTCCATAGGCGTTCTTCAGAATAGCGAAAAAACTTGGGACACCCCCATTCTACTATTCAACACCAAGTGTCTTTAGATTCGTACAAATTAAAAGAACAGCAACTATTAGGTTAATCATTTTAAATTCAAATGTATCATTTTTATTTTTGAAAATAAGTCCAACATCTTGCAATCATTTTTTCCCCTCTGTGTTACAAAAATGTTGCTACGCCTGTTAAAAGGAGTCTGTTACAAACATTTTGGCACAAAAATGTACTGATGGTGTATTATACAGAAGATTGCAGTTCAAAATTCATTTGCAGTCTAATCTGCCATGTTCAAAGCTCAACAATATCTGATTGAAAAAGCTAGACCTCAGCACTTCACTCGTACAAAAATGAACTACACTGTCATTATTTGTTCTTTGAGGCTACTAAGGAGTATCTTATGCAAACAAATGTTAATTTCTGTTGTTTCAAATCAAATGAAAGAAAATAGTTTTTATTTTTTATTATAAAAAGGATTCATGTTTATACCTTGTAATGAATTGAGCAGAAATAATGGATGTTACACTATGTTTTCCATAATTTAAATTTAAGATTTTGCAGGAATATCAACACCAAATTGTATCCACCGAAGTATGGCGCGATGTAAATGAATAAAAATAAACTGCCACCACCAATTTTCCTTTTTTAATACCTACGTATTCATGGCCTAATACCTCCATATCAAAGGCCAAAGTGCACATCTTGACTACCGTGTTTCAAAATTTCTGCTTTACTTATTTAGTTTATTTATTTAATTTTAGTTTTTCGAGTAGAAACAAGCAGACTTCAAAGCTGGAAATTTAAACGGGATATATTGCTAACAGAGAAGAAACCAAGAATGTTTTCTGAGAGATTACATTGACTAGTATACAAAAAAAAAAAAAAAAAAAAAAAAAAAAAAAAAAAAAAAAAAAAAAAAAAAAAAAAAAAAAATAATAAAGAACATGTGATAAGGAATCTGGAATGTCGCTAATTGAGTTTTGCACTTTTGCTGTGGATATCAAGTTCAAAATGTAGTTTTCAATGAATAGTAGTAATGAGAACTCACTTTGAGATGATGGAATGATGAGTACTGTTTCCCGCAGCCGAGATGCCTGCACATGAACTGTTTGTTCGGAGGTGGTCTATCCCGCTTGCTTTTATCCTTGGTTCTCTCTTTAATGGAAGACAGGAATTTCTCACTAGGGTCTTGAGTTTGAGTTTCTAAATTATCAGTCTTATTCGAGGACAGAAGAGTCGTTGCTGGATCATCCGCAATTCCACTTTTAATTATCAGACTTGCTAAATCATTCTCACTATCTACAACTTTTTCTACTTCTTTACTAACTAAATTGACTTTTTTAGGACTAGAGTCATCTGGAAAAAAAAACAAAAAACAAAATTAAAGACATTAGAAAAAAGGTCAACAAGTGGTTTATGTCTACTTCTGAGTAGTTAATGTGTTATCAGAACAATTCAAGACAGCAAGGGGGATGAAAGCTTTTAGGGATGCGGGGAAAAAATTTCCCTGTGAGATTCTGTATTATTTCTTTGAACCTCTCCTTGTTCTTAGTTAGAGGAAAAAAGAAATTGAGGTACTTGCCGCTTACTACTTCTCAGGGTTGCTACAGAATTTGGAAAATGAAATTTCAGGACCCATCTCCGTAAAATTCCTAGACAATTGAATATATGCCAGACAGTTAAAGAGGCATAACTTTAAATCATTTTCAGGCCAAATTCATTGTCTGAAACATCAATCTCATTCTAGAAAGCAAATAAATGTGACTTCACAATTTTCCTTCCATAATTGGACACACTTTAACATTTTCTTTGAAATTTCCAAGTTCGCTCTGCATATTTAAAATTCCCTGATATGTTGCCGTATTCTCTGACAGTAGCATCTCTGATTTTAAAATTAACTATCTGCTGAGCATACATGAAAACAAAGAAAATTCTAATTAATTGGACGGAGTTAAACAGAAAGGAACCAAGCCACATCGGGATCGAACCGAGAAAAAAAGGTTTGAAGTTTGGCTCCTGCATAAGACTCAATGTAAAAGATAAACTTCAAGTTCAATTTCTGCAAAAGTTGCTCCAACAAAAACTTTGAATTTTCGGCGATAGATAGTAGAGCAATGGTTGAGTTCAAAACCACTCATAACTCAATTTTTTCCAAAATGTGGGTTGGTTCCTTTCTGCTTAACTCAGTCCAATTTTGCAAGGGACAAAATTGGAAGCAGGTCTTAACTTTACTCTTAATTTTTTTTCAACCAAAATGTATCAGTATGTTAACATAAACTGATAAACTTATCGTAATTAAAAATACTTCTTAAAGCATCTAGGCTGATCATTATCAATAGTAATGTTTTTTGGACTTTCCTTCATTTTTCTGGAAAAAATTTCCAAGAGTCTAGCTGTTTGTCCCTGCAAGATGTATACCTAAAGTTGAATCATTTTGGCAATTGCAGCTTAAGCGGTGTTTTGTTACTTTAGGAAACTCAACAATGAAAGTGACTTAAGTATCACTATTGGACTTACATTTAACATAAACGATTTTTCGTTCTTTGGATTTGCTCTTTTTATGATCTATAAATTTTAAAAATGATGGTTGCAGTATAGACGTTTCGAGCATCGCTGTTTCCACTAGTTTTGTTTCTGGAACAAAAATTAACAAGTCAGCATGAGTTTTTCAAAAATGTTAAAAAAACATAAAAAGCAGATGTCTGAAAATACCTGGCTGGATTTTTAATTAAAACTTCCTATGAGTGGAATTTTGAGCTTCCACAACTGAAGATGGATGACAGTAGGTTTTTTAAACCAAAACCATTAACCATTGGTTTTTTTTAAATTAATGCTTAGTTTTGATCTCTCCAACCATCTGAGAAGTTGCGTAATAAGCCACTAGTCAAAGTTAGAATTAGAAGAAAACATTACATGTATCCTCTTTAGAATGTTTCGTAAAAGGCGATTCACAATACAGAAAGTTCAGAAATCAACTCTTAAATAAGATATTAACAAGTGTTTTAAACACAGTTAAAATGGAATTTAGATAACACAAATGTAATTCTGCCATTTAACTAATGTAATTGCAAACATTCATATCTTCTTTAGGAGTTAATTTCCAAATTTTCTGTTCAGTGTTTGTTTTTGACAAGAAGTATTGAAGAGGGAGCATGTTTCGTAATACTTTAATTCAGATCTTCTTTAAAGGCCCATTGCTGCAAAAATAAACTTAAGTACCTGTTCCACTTATCAATGCACAACTCTCTCCAGGGTGTCTAGTTTTTTTCATTTTGGGTGATCCTGATGAAATCCTGACTTTTGACTGCTAAATCCAGATTTCATAATTTTTCCAAATCCTGTTTTTTGCAGAGAAAAATTAAAATTTCTGCATAAGCGTATCCGAAAGCAGAACTCTAAAATTAAGTTCTAAGGATTAAAAACTAGTGCAAATCGAAAAAATCCGATTGGACGACCGACTTTTCTCAAATCCTGATTTTACGACCGATTTTTCCTCAAATCCTGATTGACCTCAAATCTTGATGGAATCGGGAAAATCCTGACGCTAGACACCCTGCTCTCTATCACTATTTTTCCAAAATACATGAATTTTTAGAATTCTTGACCAAACCTATTTTACTTGACTAAAAGTAGTCAAGTTTATTGCAGCATATTGTAATCAATTAATTAAAATTCAAGGTAAGAAGTGGATCCCAAATAAATGAGATGACTTTTCTTCTGTCTGATTTGTGGAGGATGCTTTTACTGTCAAAATGATCTGATGATGTCTGATGATGCACTGTTCTAATTACGATAATTCAAAAGTGAGGAGCGCCCGTCTACATTGATCTAGTTAAATATTTCTTGTCCCATCCTTTTTCACAATTTGAAAAGAGAGTAATTTGTACCTTCAGGTGAATGTTTCTTGGAAACTAGGAGTGCTATCTTAATAAACTTTTTTTTTAAAATTTTCCTTGAAACTAGGTTTGTAGGTGGATTTACAGTTATAGGTGCTAACACAAGACTTTTTTGACGCCAAAATACAGCTTAGAAAAATTGTGAAAAATATGCCCCACTTTCAACTTATAAAATGGAACTTTCAGGCAAACAAATTTCCGTCTGGTTATTATCTCTGGTTTCAGTTGTAGCCAACAGTCATATTAGCATGCATGCAAACTTCAAGTTTGAAGATCTGGAAGTTTCTGAGAAAATCCACCAAAAGTTGAACAAATTTGACACTGATATGGTTTATGAATGTATTTCTTTTCTGACAGATCCAAAGTATAATTTGAGCTGGTTGAGTGAAATTTAAAGGGGACAGCAACCCTAAAATCGAAAATGAGATAGTATTAAAAATCGAAGCGGGCAGGTATAAGAAGCAAAATGGCTCTGTCCCAAATGAAAAATTCGCAAAATCGGCAGAGGTATGAAAGATTTTAAGTCTGACTGGTGACGTCATGCTCTCCCAGAGTGACTGCCGTTCACACGCACACAACTTCAAGTCTGGCACCGCGAAGTCGCCTTAATAGTCACACCTAAGCAAACCTGCGAACATGCATCCGCCACTTGACACCGGAGACAGAATGCAGAGTGCAGACTGCGATGTGCGAGACGGAGCTCATGACGTCACGCGCTCAGCTACTTTTTCTTGATAGGGGCAAACGGATTTCGGCATCATTCATTGCACTTTTTTCTTCGTCAATTTTGCCAGACTTGTTTTTAAGGTTGCCATCCCCGTTAAATAACTAACAATAAGTACTACTAACCTGGAGCCCCTGGATCGAGCTGCCCGACCAATATTGCTGGCGATCCATCAGGTAATGTAACCAGTGTGGCGGAGTTGGAGAGGTCATCACACGTCAAATCCCCTGCGATCAGGATACCAGCATCGCCTGCGCCACTTAAATCTACCGAAGATTCAGAGACCTCAAAAAACCCATCTAGAGTGGGTGTCGATATGTGATCTCCTAAGTCCATTTCGACATCTGAAGAAAAGAGCGAAATGGGTTTGGATATTAGGGTTCAAGAATAACAGGACACTCAAAAATGGTTCAAAACACATTGGAGTGAGAGAGTAGGAAATTATGAGTTCCATATTTTCAGAGTCAAGATCTACAAGATTTTTCCTTTTACCGTAGTACTTGCTAACTTGAGAAAATAATTGCCGAACAGAGAAAATTCTTTGATTGAAAAGCACAATGAAATTATTTTAGTATGCCACTGGCCACGAGTGAACTTCGATCAATGAGAGTAGGTATTGAAAGAGGAAGAAAATACGGGTTACTCGCACATTAGTCAGATAAGATAAGATAAGATAGTTACTATCTAAAAACAAACAGGGTTCATATTCTGACAGTCACTGAATACAGTTGCCAAGACTTAAACCTAAAGACTGCTAAGACTCACACGAGATAATTTGCTTTCAAAAAGATGTTTGATGAAATTTTTAAAAGTGAGAGGATCAATAGGATTGCATTTTGCAAAAAGGAACCACTGTCATTGCAATGTTGCTAAGATTGTGCAACTTCTTTTGTCTTGGAGGAAAAACCTGATTATCCATTAATCGTTTCTATTTTACTCGCTAAAAACTGTGAATTTAAGACAAAAATTACCATCTAAATTTCATAGTTTTTTACGATTTCCGCAATTTTATTGCAAAGGATGAAGTTGCACAATCTTAGCATCATTGCAATGCTAGTGGTTCCTTTTTGCAAAATGCAATCCAATAATGCTCTTAAATACTTCTGGGGAGGCTTTAATACATTATAATATGCGGGCTTTAAATTTGTGGATTTACGGACAGTTTTTTTTTAATTTTTCATGTTTTAGCCAAAGACATTATATTGTGACACCTCCAAGTGTCATGAGAAGGTAATAAGGTAGTTGCATGGAATCGTTTTAATTCAATTTATAAAAGTTTGAGGTCTACTGAGTATTGAGGTCTTTTTTAAAAAAATTTCCGGTCACCGAAACTTTGAGAAAAAACTCCTCAAAGTCAAAAGCCATTTGAAACGGGTCTTTTCCCGCGCTTTGGGTCTAGGACTTCGTGACATCACATGGTATACACCTTGGTTCGCCTTACGTCGAATACGTGTAAATGTGGTCTTTTTAAAAACTTGTGAAAAATCAATTTTTGGATCTGGACTTGATTTCTTTGCGTCGATTAAAATTTCAGGATTGGATTAATAATTTTAAGACAATTTTGAAAGCTCTCCATGATGATTTCTTCGTGAAATAGGGGGTTGAAATAAAAAGCTTTTCGCGAATCTGCCGCTGCCAGAGCCGTGCAGTCAGTCGGATTCGGGTGCGCCCGGACTGCTTCGGCAGTGTTCGTGCGTCGTGGCCAATCAGAGCTCGAGTCGGGCTCACTTGACGCCGGTGGTGCTGGTGACTTATTATTTTCTAATCTCAACTAGTGCTGTGTTCGAGTTTATGTCATATCTGTGACTTCAGTGTATCCAGTAAGCCAATTTCTAGGGTTTGATTCTTCTAGTGAAACTGTGAGAGAAAAAAAAGGGGACCCCCTTCGCAAAGGTGTAATATTTTTTTAAAAAGTTTTTACTGCACTTCAAAGTGTAAAAATGTAATGTTTGTGACCAAGAAAAATTAAAAATGATCGTAGTAGCATCTATAAATAATATAATAAGGACTAATAAAGGAACCTTGATGCTCATACTTGTTTTATTTTACTTACATATAGTGCATGCAGAGGTGATAGGAGCCAAAGCTTTTCGAACGTCTAGCGCTCATCATCAGGGGCTAGTGCATACAGAGTAACAGCAAAAGAGGAAAATAACAAACAACAAGCACTAATAAACTACATCATGCACAAAATTGAATTAGCTCAAACAGTAAATAGCAAAAGTTTGAAGCTGCACAGGTAAGAAAGGAGAGAGCAAGTTGACAAGTGATTAGAGCTGTTAATGTACTGCATGAAGACTCTATTTAGGAGCATAACAAGATAGAACAGAGGTGAACAGGAAATGAATCTATGGGTAGTTCGTGTGATTGCTCACAGAAAGCAGCAGTTATCAATCAATACATTGGAACAAGTGTCTATATCTAGTTGCACAGTAACAAATTTATGAACTTTCTATGAGTCTCCTTTCTTACCCGTACAGCTTCAAACTTATGCTATTTACTGTTTGAGCTAATTCAATTATGTGCATGATGTAGTTTATTAGTGCTTGTTGTTTGTTATTTTGCTCTTCCGCTGTTACTATGCATGCACTAGCCCCTGATGATAAACGCTAGATGTTCGAAAAGCTTCGGCTCCTATCACCTCTGCATGTACTAGATGTAAGTGAAATAAAACAAGTATGAGCATCAAGGTTCCTCCATTACTCCTTATTATATTACCAAGAAAAATGTCCTTATTTTCTTCTACATTAATAAATACCATTCCCATTGCAAACTTGCAATATCTCTCTACCTTTTGAGACCTTTATTGCTTAAACCTATTGATTTTAAAAATCATCACAAAAACTCTATTATTTTTAGACAACGACTTCATGACTTGCTTCGAAAGTTCAGGCTCTATTCTGTTCCATTCTCCTGAAGACTTACGAAGAGAAATAAGTGGCCTTGAAAACTACTGAGAACACTTGAGTCATTTTTCAGTAAAAGGGCGTACGAGACTTCCAGTGCTGCAAAGATTGTGCAACATAGTTCTTTAGTTGTAAGCACCTTATTTGACAGCTCAGCTATGAATTTTTTCCTGAATCTGCTTCAATTATTTCTTCACTATGGTAAGGACGTGAGTCGACTGCGAATGAATTTCTTTGCCGCAAATGCTAGAAAAAATTGCAAAATCTTAGCAGCCAGCAGCGGCCTCAAGCGCCTTTTTACTAAAACGTCCTCAATTTTTTACTCAGACTACGAAATAGACAGAGAGCAGAAATTTCAAAAGTGACTTACTGCCGTCCCCGTTTGCAGCATCGAGGTAAATATCAGCACTCGAGATAGCTAAACTGTATTCATTCAGGGCTGTTGAGTCTAATTCTTGAGCAATGAGACACGAGGTGCCTGCTTCGGCCATTTAGACACCAGTGCTGCCAACCAGAGCTCGCCTCACCTTTGCAACTATTGCAGCAAAGCCAAGAAGACTTGATCAATTCTGTAATCATAATAGTTAGGTCATTAAAATACATTTTGACAATAGAAGGCTGTCCTTGTGCTCAGGTTGCGCAGGGCTCAAGGCTGCCTCACACAACTTTGCAAACACTGCTGCTCAAGATATAGATATTCTTGGAGTGATGCAACAACCATGAAACAAACCATACTACAACCATGAAAGAGTCAAAATTGTAGTTTCAATTGTTTTGAGATGTATACTTAGTTTCCTTCAAAAAGCATGACGCTTGATGTCTAAGACTTACTTAAGGTGATTTATCAAGGTCTCTGACGTGGTCAAACTGGCGCATAGTGGATCGAGTCAATAGGAGAGGTCGGACAAAATTTGGAAACTATAAACGCTTATAACTCTATTCATAGAAAACTGTGAGGTCTTTAAAGTGGTTCCATTGGTTTTCTTGGGAAATTCTCTTTCAGAAACACCCCTTAAAATTTAAAAAAAGACAAATTAAACATCAAAATGTGCAGTTTACGTAAGAAGTTTTATGTCCCACCTCTCTTATTGGCTTGATCCGCTGTGTGGCTTGCGAAATGACACATTGATAAAGTGTGAAATCTTAGCAGATTCTTAGTTTATAGCCAATAAGAAGACAATGGCCCCTGCGTCTGGGCCTCGACAGAATCATTGTTTACAAAACAAAAAAAATTGGCAAAATTCAGAGAAATGAAAGGAGGATCCATTGGGGGGAAAAACCTAGCATTTGATGCAGAAATTAATGGCTGTATTGAATGCAAGGTTTCTATCTAAAACAAATCTTACTTTTGTTTCTCTAAATTTTGCTATTTTCTTCGCTTAGAATGATTCTATGGACTCATGCGCAGGGGCGCATGTCTTCTTTTGAGATAAAATTAAGAAATTGTCAAGATTTTTTCACCTAGTCGATGAAATGTGTCACACGCCAGTTCAACCTTGCTGGAGCGGACTCATCGGATGTTGAAACAAATGTCGATCTCTGATTACTTCCAAATCAGCACCACTCAACAGGTCACATGCAGTCAGATGGCACCACTGATGGCTGTAAACAATACTTGACTTTTGTCTCAACGTACGATGAATCCACTCTTGATATGTACAGTGACAAGTCACATTAAAATGGCCGTTAGAGCGGGTGCATCATATGTTGAGACAAAAGTAAAGTATTGTTTAGGTCACCACTCATCATTAGTGCCATCTGACTGCATGTATTAACCTGTTGAGTGGTGCTGATTCGGCGGTAATCAGAGATGGACATTTGTCTCAACCAGAGACAAGAGACCCTCCACTGGCCTCTTGGCGACAGGTGGAAGCTATTACTTTTGGGGTTTCAACAATTCCTCATGGACAATTACTAGGGAGCAACACTCATCACCCTAGTTTCGGCTATTGACTTACCTACATGGTCGATGATGAGCTTCGGATCACGTCATGAGACAAACAAGTTTCCCAAGCGTCAGCCATTTTTGGCTTGTTTGCACAACGGCACTGCCAACACATTGTTGAACATCAACCATGTAGGTAGGTAAGTCAACAGTAGAATGCTGAAGTCTTGAAAGTAAAAGCTTCCACAATGGCCAAGATACTAGTGGAGGGTCTTTCGCCTCTTGTCTCAACATACAATGCGTCTGCTGCTCTAACTGAGATGCCATAACTTAGCCAGCAAGATAAGTTAATCAAAATGGCCATCAACCACATCTTAGCATTTGATCAATGCACTCACACTGACATAGTAGGTAATAGGGTAGATGGATTCAAAAGTTGACTTTGTGGTCCGTCAGAGAATGTAATACAAAGAAAAAAATTCAGTTCAAGTCGAAAGAGGATGCTCAGGTTTGCTAGGTATAGACCTTGACTAAAAGGACGGTCCCTGAGTTCCTCGTTTCATTGAGAGACGGATGCTCACTGTAAAGAGTGAGTGAGTGAGCGATCGAGTTAAAGTTATGAGGTGGAATTAAAACTTACAATGAGACATTACATCGAAAGATATCTGACTCAGCTAACTTCATCTTGAGGATGAGAGTGGAAGTAGGCATAGCATACCTAGGGACCATACAAGATAAGATTGGTGATTAAAGGGGCGAAACGGTTGGAAGTAACATTTCACATTTAGAAAACTTAAGTTCATGAGCTACACAAAAAGTTATTAGGTCTGAATCTGAAAGTAAACTTCGATTACGGAGAAAATCACAAAGACCACTTCCTAGTGGGACGTGCGCCATTTTGTTTACTAAGTAGTGAACAGTGATGGCGCATTCCTATCGATCTTCGATAGGATCGATAGGATCGAAGAATCGATTCTTTCACGTTGATCTTACGCGTGGCTCCGCTGTTTTCGATGTACCGATATGAGTGGCAGGAAAAACGTTTCTAGAGGTGTGGTGGGGCCATTTTAGCGTCGCGGGCGAGAAGCCGATCGCGACTGCTCGGCGCACTATGGCCCACGGACTGATTTAACGGAACTTTATTCGAAAATGCAATGCACCGTTTTAAAAGGTAACGGAATCAATGATTTTTGGGTCGCTGATTTCATTGTACTTCTTACTTTAACAAAATATTAACATCCTGACCGAGAAACTCTCTACGGAGAGTGAAATTGGCATATGCCAATTTTTCCGAACCTTTTGTGTAAAAACCTTTCCCGGACTCAGAGTCTGTTTGAAATACATTTTAAAAATGTTTTCGATGTGTGATACATAGATTCTTATGTATTTTGACTTGCTAAACTCAAATATGACCTTTGATTTTTCCTATCACCCCTCATTTTTCCGTCAAAGTCGATTTTCCTCGGAGAACGAGCTTTTTTGGTATTTTTGCGACGATTTTCCTTTTCTGAGGAATTTTAGAAATTTTCCGAGATCCTCTTTAGTTCTATTCTGATGTCTTAAGAACCATCGAACCTTATTTTGACCTCTACTAACCTCTGACAAAGCCTCGCTGTCCTTAGAACCCATCAACTTTTAAAGCGATACATTGCATTTCCGAATAAAGTTCCGTTAAATCCAGTCCGTGGACCACAGTGCGCCGAGCAGTTGCGGTGGGCAGGATCCTTCTCCGCGCCATGCGCCAAGCAGCCGCGATCGGCTCCTCATCGCCGCAGAAATTTTTCTCCACCACCCCCACTCATAGCTCGCCCCGCCGTTCCGATGGCACCCGATAATTATTTGCCGTCTACTTTTATGTATTGTTTCCCACATTCTTAGCCATAATTGGACGTATTTCTGTCAAACGGAACTAAGCGCCAATTTGAGTTCCTTTTGAGGAATTTAGAATCCCGGATACCGCGTTTTGTCAAACGGAACTATAAGCGCCATGGAAAAGCATTGAGAGTATAGGAACGAATGAGCCCGACACCCGGTTCCGCCGCCAATCCAAGCCCCCCTCTATACCTTCCTACCGTGATGGCACTTAGTTCCGTTTGACAGAAATACGTCCAATTTAATAATTATTTCAAATGATTTTAGGGTGTTCGGCGAACACTGCGAAACTATGGATGCCGCGCCACTGGGAAGCAGTTCTACCCCGGCAAGATCCTTCTCCGCGCCAAGGAGTCGCGATATCAAACGCATGGCGGAGGGGAGGATTTTTTACTTTTTTCATTTCTCCTCCAGATATTCGAAATATTCACGATCAGGGACGGTCCTTAGACATTTTCCTCTACAGCCAACGGTTTCGCAAAGAAAAATGAGAAAAAAGGTCACTGATAGTAAAAATTGTTGCCTTTCGGCCTCAGAAATTATTTTAATTAGAGCAAAGACAGGAACTATATATTTTTGCTGGAATTATATGTTTGCTAAGTAAAAGTATTGATGTCAATATTATCTGTCGATTTGCGGCGAGTAAGTCCAATTTTTCATATTTTTCACAGGTTTGGGAAATTTCATGAAATTTTTCACTGAAGGACCCCGCACACCTCTTATGGGAAACTGCACCACGAGGAATTGCCTTCTGCCTTATATCATTGGATTCTCCTCAGGATGCTGATCAAAAGTTATAATTGCGCCAACTTTCTACGATGCACCGTTTTCGCAAAAAAGCTAAGTGAAGATTCAATTATTCGGCGACTATGAATAAAAAAGAACAAAGCATTTACAGGCCCGGTGTAAATAAGGAAAAAACGTACCTAGCGCGTGTCCGTCTTCTTATCTGTACCTGCCGACTCTAAGGCTATCCCCCTCCTCCCACTCTCGATGCGTCCGTTTGACGCTCGTTTTCCTGTTCATATGCTCCTCACGAAATTGGCGGTGTTGCCAATTTATTTTTTTAAAACCATCATTAATGAATGTATTTGTGCTAAAGTGAACTACTTACATGCATAGCTAAATCAGTGGCGTGGCGTGAATTGCGATATATCGATTGATATGTAATTTAAACCTGTGGTAAAGAATCGATTATTAAGGTGTTCGCTGCGAACACCCTGTTTATCGATCCTTTTCCATTCGTTTAAATGGCGTAAAAATCGATAAATCGCAAAGCACGATATGTTGCTTCCTAGATCAGTATCGGTGCCTCGAAGAATTGAAGGCCTCTCCTCCTTCAATCCTTCAAAAAGCTCTATCACAACCGCTAAATTAATGTAAACGAAAATGAAACTAAAAATTATTAGTGAAACCAGGCAACGTTGGATGTCGATCACTGATCAACGATTCAGAGACATGGGGAAGAGGTGAATAGAGCGGTAGAGAGAGAGGAACTGATTTGGATGGTCGAGGAAAACGGCGTGCGGAATCCGAGATAAGACTGCCGGTCGGTGCGGGTGCGGGAGTTCCCCTGATTTGTTCACTCGAGTGCTGAAATGAGGAATCTTTCTGGCTTTTTATCGCCAAATAATTGAATCTTCATTTAGCTTTTTTGCGAAAACGGTGCATCGTAGAAAGTTGGCGCAATTATAACTTTTGATCAGCATCTTGAGGAGAATCCAATGATATAAGTCAGAAGGCAATTCCTCGTGGTGCAGCTTCCCATAAGAGGTGTGCGGGGTCCTTTCCAATCTTTCGTATTTTTCATTTTACGCTTACGCCAGGCGCGCGGAGCGTGCCATGCGAGCACCGCGAGGGGAAGCAAGACCAATCCACACAGGTCAGTCATTGCGCATCTTTTTGAAAGCCACTTCCCCGCCCGGCCGTAAGTGCCGTAACTCGGCTGCACTCAATAGTACGTCACAATGGGTGCTCCCATAAGAAATACATTGCAAGCACTCAATAGTACGTCACTGCGCAGTAGAGTACCTACCAAAACTCGTCCACGGGAATGACTGACCTGTGTGGATTGGTCTTTAGGGGAAGTCTGAGCTGGAGAAATTCTACGTGCGCTTCCCCATTATCTCACTATCGATTAATCGATAGTTTGACGATTTCCGCCTTAGCGTCAAGGCGATAAATCCTGAATCCATAGATGGAGGGCTCATGATTCGACTATCCGCTCACCGCTTGCTCAGAAAATTGTCGGAACCTCTTTGAGAGTTTTGGGCTGGCTGGAGGAATCACCCGAGGCCACCGACGCGCAACTTGGGCACCTTCCCCGGAGGGACCGGACTGACTACGAAAATGACATAAAACCCCGCTAATGCGCTAGGGTTTTTAAAGGTGCGCTTAGCCTTTAGGTTGAACTGAAGATCTAAAGTCATGAAACAGCAAGAATCTCAATCAAATAATTTAAATAAATTATTTAATTGATGCAAATGAAGAAGAGGCGCGGAGCGCACTCTGGTGGTGGCGCTTTGAACTAAGCCCCGTCCCGTGCCGCGGTAGACCCGGCGCCGCCGGCGGGCGCGGTGGCTGCGGCCGCTGCGGGGCCACCCTTCTCTCTCCCTTCCCTTTTCTCTCTGCTGTGTTCCCCCCCC
>NW_017555888.1:205702-279701 GCF_001854935.1 Bemisia tabaci
TTCGGTGTCTCTCCGCTCTCGTCTACCCCTTCATCGTTGCATCCTTGTTCCTGATCACTGAACGTAGGCAGGCAGCCCGCTGAGCTCGCCCCGCCCATCCCCCCTCGCTCTCATCCAGTTTCGGTACTTCGGTAGCCGTCGCCGACTTCGCTCCGCGTCACAAGATTAGGGATGTCGATACTCAGGGAAGTATCGATACTCGGTATCGATACTGGTATCGACTCTAAGCATCGATACCGGTATCGAGCATCGAGCTGAAGTATCGATACTTATGAGGTATCGATACCATCAATACTATTTCTGAATTATGCCGTAATTCTGAGTGTGCGTATGTCTGTCGGCCGTTATTAAATTCCGCCAGATTTACGCCTCTCTCGAAAAAGCCCTGTTCGCGTCCTTAGTCAACTATTTTGAGCCCTTAACTACACTTATCGAACTGAGCTTTTAACATTTTTATTGAAGTATAATCATTTTGAGAAACTTGATTACTCCGTCGTTTGTCACAGTGCATCATGAAGGTAAAATAGTGGGGAGAGAATTTTTTAAAAAAGAAAAAGAGGCCTTCTTCATGGTCAAATCAGATAAGTATCGATACCGTCGATATTGGGGTCTTGGCATCGATACTAAATGGTATCGATATCGTGGAGTATCGATGCCGAGTATCGTTAAGTATCGATCGAAAGTATCGATACTTTGCAAGTATCGGATAAGTATCGACATCCCTACACAAGATTTTCTCTCACCCCGCGCCGCATGCCGCGCCCGATAATTATTTGCGGTCTTCTACTCTGTATAGTGTCTCACATTCTTGGCCATCATTTATTAATTGTTTCGAAATATTTAAGGGTTTTTTGGTTCAAACGGCGTTCTTCCCTAGCACGGCAGATATTACTTAGCACATTTTCCTACTTATTTAATCAAGTCAGTGAGAGTTACTTTCCTCCTCTTGAATGTTGTAATTTCTAGCTTGAGCACTTGCTCCACTCAGTGTCTACTTGCAGTATTTTATAGTTATCCAGATTTTCTACCTCTTACGGCATTTCGGTTGGGTCCTATCCAATAAACCTTGAAATTGTTTCCAAATATGGAGCAAATGATCAAAGTGCGCGAAAACAAGAAAATTTAAAAACTCTTTTTATTTTCTTTTAGAGGCATAAGAAAAGTTCAGCAGATTTTTAAAAAAATGTCAGTGTTTATTAAAAATAAACTTGCATATCACAGGAGAACCAAGCTTCACAATAACCCTGATCAAAGCTAAGACGTGTTTATTTCAGACAACATTTTTATACATACTTCGTTAGGGAAGAGGTAAAAATGGAATAGCATTAACTTGACA
The DNA here is from genome assembly GCF_001854935.1 of Bemisia tabaci. NCBI lineage: Eukaryota > Metazoa > Arthropoda > Insecta > Hemiptera > Aleyrodidae > Bemisia > Bemisia tabaci. Next base: position 207,039 of record NW_017555888.1, read on the forward strand.
TTCGAACGTCAAAGTATAGGTATTTGGGGGGGGGGTGTTTATCCTCTGAGGAATAATGCGTCCTCATAATGTACTATTTAAGTTTCCCTAATTGCTGAAGATCTAAGCAACAATAATTACTTACTTTGGAATACCAAGCAGAAACGTTATACATACGAACTGAACAGAGGAGGGGAAGGGGAATTTCTCAGAGGTCTCACCTATCTTCAATCCATGATCACGACAAAACCAGTATCCAATAGGTATTTTTGTACCTATACCGACGAACACTTTGTTAGAGCTCGATATATGATGTATTATGTTGGTAGTGTGTAGTCATATTAGGTTGGTAGTCCGCTCGGACCACCTGATTGGTTGTTCTGTACGACTCAAGGTTAGGCTCTCTCTCTTGCTTGTATTTCTTCGAATATTATATCATCTTACGTCCTCGCCTGTGGCGTTCTCAGGCTGAAATGGTGTTACTTATTTTTATTTCATTTCACCCGTGATTATCCCATTCATCACACTTTAATTTGCGCTCACATCAACAGGTTGAATTATTAAACTAATTCCTCACAACAAATAGAAATTATAACACTGCCAGGTTTCAAATGAAAGGCATACTTTCTGGTTGATAAGTGTCCACATAAACTACCACTGCGTGTGAGATGTTCCAGCTTTAATTTCATGGAAGTAGGAGTCGCGTATGGGAACCAAGGGAACGCGTACGGGAAGGCGTAGGTACCGAAGAAAGGAGTGTCAGTGTAGTGTTGAACTCAGCGAAGGGTTCGGCCTTGTCTCCACGGGACGTTTTCATGGGGTTTGTCCCAAGTTCGAATCGCAGGAATGAAACTTCTGGGATTTTTCTCAGTTACCGTCTCCACGGGACGAGGCTCATGGTCCTGCGACTAGTTGGCGCGGGAAGATAAATTAGATAGGTAAAGTCGAGTATTTAACCGTCATTAAAATAATAAGTGCACTCAATTGACAATTAGACATACATATTTTAACTAAACAGACAGGAACAATGGAGTACTCAACAAAATATCGCACAATCCGTTTACACTTCTTCTTCCTCTCTCGGTGGGTCCTAGGAGTAAAAGGACCATACTTATTGGGAAAAATATTGATAAACTCAATATTTTTCCCAACTTCGTAAGTGGGATTTTTCCCTGGGACAAATCTCGTGAAAAGGCCCGTGGAGACAAGACCGAACGCAGAAGAAAAACGGGGTAAAAAAATACTAATGCGTGATCAATTTTCACGGACAATTCTGTAATTTCTCCTACAATTTTAAATAGATTAAAACGCGTAATATCCGAAATCTAAGCTCAGATTCGGATTCCTCGTGAAAAATTGATGCGATTTCATGTGTCATATGTTAGCATAACATGAAGGATAGAGGTTTAACGACGCGTTTAGATCAAGACCAATCCGTCGTACTACCCCTTCGAACTACGCTTCCGCGCCGGTCGCCCGAGATGCAACCGAACGGGGAGACGCCGGCCGGCGCTAACAAGCGTTCGGTTTCGTCCCGAGGCATTCCTGAGCACTACCCATGTTGCCACGTTGCATTTCATATGCTCGAATCAGTATGCCTACGTTACGTGTCTTTCCTTCACGCTATGCTCGGGTATGATACATGAAATTGCATCGATTTTCAACGGGGAATCCGAATCTGAGCTTCGATTTTGGGTATCACGCGTTTTAAGTCACATGTTCCAAATTCGAAAATCCGAAATGCCGGACATGGGTTAAAATGCTATCTCGGCTCCTGTTCGATGGATTTTTCTGAAATTCGGTGTCAAGGTATGATACATGAAATCGCATCGATTTTTTACGAGGAATCCGAATATGAGCTTCGATTTTGAGTATCACGCGTTTTAAATCAAAATCTGTCAAAATTCAAAAAATTCAAAATTCGAAAATCCGAAATGACTGAAGTGGCTTAAAATGCTATCTCGGCATAAGGAGCGCTGAGTCATAATGTGTTTTTGTTCCTGTGCTTAAATCGATTGATAACATTTTTAATAATGGACGCAAGAAATAGCTGACCAGGAAACTTAATTAATCATAAAGTGTGAGTACTTTCGTTTTAATTTTTGATAGTTTCCTTTGAAACTTTAAGTTTGAATGCTGCCATGACCAGGGATTGATAGTACGTAAAAATGCATTCAAAGGCGCAATGACCGAGTTTCATTATCTGAGCCCTGGTTCACCATTTTTGTGTATTGTAATATGCTACCTATTAATACAATGGCCATTGACGATGAATGAGATATTTGTTATTTGTTGAATTCACGGTCTGCATGCTACTTCTATGCACACACTGGGTCTGACCATGAAAGAAATAGACTTTAGTCTATTTCTTTCATGGTCTGACCCTCAAACTGCACATGTTTTGGAGGGAAAATTTTCCATGTTTCGTACAGCTTTCTTTTGCTTCTCAGCCAATTTTTTCAGCAATTTTTGTTTTGTTAGTGTGAACAAAAGTAAGGTCAAAAATGAATTCTACGATCAAAAATCCCCAAGGATACAGAGTTTTAACACGAAATGCCCATAAGAACGAGTAAAATTTATCTTTGAGTGACTATTTATATTTCTACGGAAAGTTTGAAAGAACGCGTAAAATTGTGTATTTGCGTCATTTTATTGAAAAAAGTAAGGTCAAAAATGGATTCTACGATCAAAATAACCTAGGAATGCTTTGGTTTAGCACGAAATCCCCAGGAGCGAGTATAGCCGCAACAAAAGTTGGGTAGTAAGGCGATGACCGGGCCGGGCATTTGAGCCGGTGGGAAGCAGCCATGCCAAACGGAGTTCGCCGGCGGCGCCGGGTCTGCCGCAGCCGCGGTACGGGACGGGGCTCAGTTCAAAGCGGCACCACCAGAGTGCGCTCCGCGCATCTTCCTCACTTGCATCAATTAAATAATTTATTTAAATTATTTAATTGAGATTCTTGCTGTATCATGACTTTCGATCTTCAGTTCAACCTAAAGGCTAAGCGCACCCTCAAAAACCGTAGCGCATTAGTGGGTGTTTTATGTCATTTTCGTATTGTCAGTCCGGTTCCTCCGGGGAAGGTGCCCAAGTTGAGCGCCGCTGGCCTCGGGTGATTCTTCCAGCTGCGCCGCCGGGCATCAAGTCAGCTCCGACCGTTTTCTGTGCAAACAGTGAGCGGGTAATCGATCCACGGAGTCTCCGTTCACCATGCGCGCTTCTCTCGATCCGGCGATAAATCGATTATCGATAATGTATCGATTGTCGATAGCGTCGTGAAGATCAAGTTTGATGACTCCTGGTATGCGGGTGCCTCTCGAAACCGCTGCCTTCAGTTGCCGCCCGAGCCTCCCCCCTCCATCGCAGAGCCCGCGTGGTACGCTTCGCTTGCGCCTGGCGCTCGGTCTCCGCCCCGCCCCCTTCTCCCTTTTCCTCGGCCTCGCCCACCTTTCCTTGTTTTTCTCGCGCTCGGCGCCTGGTCTCCGCCTCGCTCCCCACTCCCCATTCCTTAGCCTCGCCTTCTTTGCATTGTTTCTCTTCCCTCGATCGTCATCCTAACCGCGCGCAAGCACGGCGAGACAGGAAAACGCACTGTCCAGCCCTTCAACTCAGGATTTTTGGTTTTGTAATTTTTTTGTAATAAACTGATAGTAAATTTTACGTCTTCTTTAAAAAGTCCTGTGACATTTTCCTCAAAAGTCGGCGGTTTAAAAGAAAAATGAGAAAAAAGGTCACTGATCATAAGAAGTTTTGCCTCGGCCGTTTTCAAATTCCATATTTCCGGCCTCAGATATTACTTTTTCGAAAATTTTGTGAAATGATCTGATGGAAAACAGTTTGCTCTAAAATTGCCAGTTTTAAGGGGAAATGAGAAAAAAGGATCACTGATCGTAAGAATTTTTGCCGCGGCCTTTTTAAAAACCCATTTTTCGGTCACAGGAATTTTTTTTTTTTTTTTTTTTTTTTTTTTTACGAATTTTTTGATACTGATAATAGGAAATGTTGGGCTCTTCCGGATGAGTCTGGTTCATTCTCGTTTAAGTCGAACAATTTTGGAGTTACAAGTACAAGCAATAAATTAACGCGAAACATGCGTTCCCCATAAAGGCAGCGGCAGCGTAGTGGAGCCCCGCTGGAATCGCGCAGCGCGAAGCGCTCGGACTCGGAACGTACCGCTCTCCCCGCCCGCCTTGATTCCGCCGCTGAGCAGTGGCTCGGCTCTCCGCTCATCAGCCCATCGCAAGCGATTCTCCGGAGATCAAGGATCAAGGATCAAGAGGCAGCACGCTCCGCAATCATCCACTCTGCCGCTTTTCTACTTTTGTGACTCTATATGTATATCTGTCTCTCTCTCTTTCTTATTTTCATGCATTTTACTTCCTTCCGCCTTTTTCAATAATATTTACCAAAATTTAAAACATAATGTAGGTAATATATATGATTTTCTTCTTTCTTCTGAAATCTTTGGGCAAGGTGCCCTCTGCTTATCCGGACTGCACGCCACTGTTCTGATACTAAAAGTTTGAAAATAGCCTCCAATCATGTGTCATCATCGTTTGTTTCATTATATATTAACATAAGTTTGGCCATAAATGAATTTTTCGATCAGAATACCATTAGTTTGCACAGTTTCAACACGAAATGTCTACCAGGACGACAAATCTATCGGTGAGTACCTTTTCTTTTTACCCCTGAGATCATGTGTTCGTGTCAACAAATCAACAAAAGTAAGGACAAAAATGAATTCTACGATCAACATTCCCCTAGGATTACGAGTTTCAACACGAAATGCCCACAAGAACGAGCAAACTTTATATTTGAGCAGCTATATATATGTTTCTACGGAAAGTTTGAAAGAACGCGTAAAATTGTGTATTTGCGTCATTAAATTAAGAAAAGTAAGGTCAAAAATGAATTCTACGATTAAAATAACGTTAGAATACTTTTGTTTAGCACGAAATCCCCCAAAACGAGTGGAATAGCCGAGACAAATAGGTATTGGTAAGTACAAGGCAATTAATGACCGTGGCCGGATATCTTAAGCCTCGGCTCGAGCGGGTGCGAGAACCGTCAGTGAGCCGAGGCGGTTTTTTGGACAAATTTTGTGAATGATCGAATATCGCTGTGTCCCCGTTAGAAGCTATGGTAATGAATCGATAGTTCGATATTCGAATAGTCGAGTATTTCGATATTCGTCCACCTGTAGCCGTTGCCTGCAGCGCGAAATTCAACATGGCGGCCATCATCGTAATCATTTACTTTAGCAATTTTTTTAATTATAGAAGTGCTTTTGGGGCTGTAAGCTCCTGAGTAGTGTCACTATTTCAAATTTTAAATGATGGAAGCTGACTTGCTTGTTTGACATTGTTAGGAACGCTGCGAGTCTTCATGTGTTTTCGTTCCTGTGCTAAAGCCGATTGATAAAATTTTTAATAATGGACGCAAGAGCAAGAAATAGCTGAATAGGAAACTTATTCGTAAAGTGTGAGTACTTTCGTTTTAATTTTTGATTGATCGTTTCCTTTAAAATTTTAATTTTGAATGCTGCCCTTTACCAGGCATTGATAGTAGGTAGGTAAACAAAACGAAGCATTCAAGGCGCAATGACCAGTTTCATACTGAGCCCCGGTTCACCATTTTGTGCATAGAGAAAAAAAAGGAGGTGTTTGCATTTCGGGCATCTTGGAATTTTTCATAGAGTATCTATAGCTTTGATGACGTCATTGGGTACAGCGACGTTTTTATCCTGTCGATTTTCTTGGAAATGGTGTAATTTAAGGGAAAAAGTCATTCTATAAAAAGTGCTTGAAATTAAATAAAGAGTTGATTTAAGTAAAAAAATCGGACATTATGGTCCGTTTTTACAGGGTCAACATAACCCTCAACGAGCGCCTTGTTTACATTGATGACGTAGGTGGGTACAAATCCTCAAGATGCAAACACCTCCTTTTTTTTCTCTATGCATTTTGTGTATTACACTATAATATATCAATACTATGGCCATTGCAAATGAATGAGATATTTGTTATTCGTTGAATTCACGGTATACATGCTACCTCTATGCACACTGCGTCTGGCTCTCAAACTGCTCATGTTTTGGAGGAAAAATTTTCCATGTTTCTGTAGCCTTCTTTTGCTTCGCAGCCAATTTTTTTAGCTATTTTTGTTTTGTTTGTGTCAACAAAAGTAAGGTGAAAAATGAATTCTACGATCAAAAGTCCCCAAGGATACCGAGTTTCAACACGAAATGCCCACAAGAACGAGTAAAATTTATCTTCGAGTAACTTATAGTTTTATGTTTCTACGGAAAGTTTGAAAGAACGCGTAAAATTGTGTATTTGCGTCATTAAATTAAGAAAAGTAAGGTCAAAAATGAATTCTACGATCAAAATAACCTAGGAATACTTTAGTTTAGCACGAAATCCCCAGAAACCAGTGGAATAGCCGAGACAAGTATTGGTAAGTAAGGCGATGATCGGGGCCGGGGGTGCGAGAACGGCGTCAGTGGCTGAGAGTGCTGAGAGGCGGATTTCTTGCCAAACTTCGTGAACGATCGACTATAGCTGTGTCCCCGTAAGAAGCTATGGTAAAGAATCGATAGTGCGATAATCGAACAATCGCATTCGATACGATATTCGATATTCGTCCACCTGTAGCGCGAAATTCAACATGGCGGCCGAATCTTTCCGATTATTGCTCGTTTTGATTTGATCTAGTTTTTATTTTCTTGTTATTCCGGTGCTCTGCAAACATATTATAGGGTGGTGGAACGAAGCTTGCGCAGGGCTCTATTTCTCGCCTTTTTGGAAAAGTATTTCCGGTATTTCCACACGATGGACTTTTCGACCATCCATTTAACCTTGGACCGGAAACGAATCTCTGCCGGGGAAAATACGGAGAGTGGAGTGAACCGGATGTTATTCCTTCATACCAAAACAATAGCATGCAGATGCAGAAGCAGAGAAGATATCAGATATCAGACCTTTATGGAATTTCATTTTACTAGATTTAGTAGACTTTTATCAATAGATAAGTGTTTCATATAATCCATGCGTTTCCTCTGTTGAGAAGCTCATCTATCGTTTGTGAGAGAACACTCAAAATCGTTCGTCATCTTCCTCGTGCGTCAGTGAACGTGTGCGTCCCATTTGTATGTGACTGATAACCAGCTTATCCAATACCATTTAATCATACCTGGCCATTGGAGAATACGTGTGAGAGTGTGTGAGTAATAGCTCCCGACGTAGACATAGCGGCCATAGCGCTAACGGTCGTTTCTTTCGAGCTCCAAGAGATACTCTTATATTCAGCTTCTTTATCTCTACCCATTCTAAATTTTTCTTGTATGGAATGTAACAAAATGTGTTACAAAATAAAATTTCTACCTTTAAATCATAAGAGTTGAAGTGGTCCCCCCCCCTCCTTCAAATAAATACTAACTTGCACCGAAATAAGGTGAAAAAACCAATTTTTCTCAAAGGGGCATGTATTCAGGAGTCTATTTTACTCGCTACTTTGCGGTTGGGACCTAAACTAGCATCACCTAGCGTCAGGAAGACATCTCGCTTCACGAACCAAATCTTCTGGATGATCACGTGCCTTGTATTCCCCATATGACTTCACTACCATTATTAAATATTTTTTTTCTTCCATTAAAACGCAATTCGGTCGCATATATTTAGCTCAAACGGTCTACCTTGCTTAGAGCCTTCGTAACAAATTTTTTTCCCCGCATTCAAGCACTTTTTATGTAAAAAGAATCAATTTTTGTAAGTTCGCCCTATACAATCCCGTGTATTCTCGGGAGTTACGAACATTTAACCTCAAACCCATGGCCAGGTATGATTAGATGGTATTGGCTTATCCCACGTGGGTCTCCACCACATTTAATCCAATTTTTTTTTATTTTCATCGACGAATTGTACCAGTAATTCTCAGAATCATGCCTCCCGCAAACCTTGAAAATGCTTATGTTGCATCCTCTTGCAACAGAACTTCCAAAAGCGTCGACTGTTCCCCAACAGGATTAGTATGCTTTGCATCCTGTCATTCCGTCATCATTTACAAGCACTATGACAAGGTGAGTGAAGCTTCCCTGACAGCATACGTTGGACATAGTACTCACTGAATTTTCAGATGAATATCTTCCAACCTCTTAATTTCCGAGACACCAATGAACAGTGCTTCGATGGCTGTAGTGCGGAAATCACACATCTCTACGAGGTCTGGAAACAGGATTTTGGTGGTAACCAGCCCACAATGCGCCTGAATTAGGTTTTCGTAGACTTTTCTGATAGCTGATAGCATATTGAAGAACGCAAAATTCACAGATTTTGTTTATCTTGATCAATGTACATTCTGTGTCACTTTGAATACGAGTAAGTCATGTGCGTTCTGCGATTTTCATCATGCAATCATTGATAGAGCAAAGATTTAACATTAAATTTTGTTTTAAACTTGGTATACCTTGTACTGTAACTTTTGGTATTCTAAGTAAAGTTTACCCAAATAATTTTATAAGTTTTTCTCATCGTTTTGAGTGGTTTAAACGATTCATAACTGGTCAGAAGTCCGTTGAAGATGAGGAGCATGGGAATCTACTATCAATGGCTATTGAATTTTCCCACGTGAGAGAAGTGCGGGTAAAATTGCTCGAAAATGGTCGTATCGAGCTCGCTGAAGAGTGCGATATTTCTGAAGGCTCTTCACATACTTATAATTTTGATAGAATGTTTAGACATGCATCAAGCTTCAGGTAAACTTCTCCCGTGATTGCTGTCTGTTGAGCAAAAATCTAATGGAATGTCAATTTCCCTTTAGCTTCTCGAACGTTCAAACAATGGACCTACATTTGTGGATACGATAATTTTCGGGGACAAAACTTGAGTGTACGGATACAATATGGAGACGTAACTCCAATCATCCTTGTGGGTTGAAAAAGGTAGTGCAAGACTGAAAAAAAGAGACAAATTCGGCCAGACATAAAAATCGCAGAACACCCATGAGGTTGCCGTACTTCAAGCCACGTACCAACTAAGCTAATTAAGATTTTTCAAATTTGTGAATGTACTTAGTGTTCTTAAGTATATTTTCAGCTATCAGGAAAGTCCAAGAAAACCTAATTTGAGCAAATTGTTGGCTAGTTATCACCAAAATCAGGTTTCTTATTGAACAGACCTCGTACTGCGGTGCTTTGAAATCTCTGCTCCTGTTTTATTTTTTCGAGGAGAAACAAGTCAGCTAATTGCTTGAAGTTTCTAAGGAATACACTGCTAATAAAGGAGAAAAATCAAGTAAGTTTTCAATAATTTAAGTTGACTGGTTTTTTTGGTAGGAATAAAGTTGGCATGACAGGAAGCCTGTGACATCTCAAACAGAGATACTTGATTTTGCTCCTGAGTCAATGCATTGCAATTCTTTAATTATTCAAAATCGGAGCGTTTCGCCTGAAGATAAAGACTTAAGCAAGTCACATGAAAGTCTCAGCACTCCTTACTTCAGACATAAATTCTACCGTGCGAAGGAAGAACGCCGTATGAACATTCGAGAGTTGCCAAATTTCTTTTGATAAAATGTTTATTTACAAGGAAAATTATGAATATTTTCCCTTGAAATTTTCAGAGACGTTAGATCAAAATACAAAGAATATTTTCTGAAACATTGGAAGAAAAATATTCCTAATTTTACCTTGGAATTCGTGTTTTATCGAAGAAAATTTGGCATTGTTTGAAGGTTCAAATGGCGTTTTTCCTTCGCACGGTAGAATTCTAATCATCCTGTGCTGCAATAGTTGTGTCACTTCTAGACCCTTTCACTTATGTGGTTTAGATAAATAGATGAACATAATCCACGCTGCCTGTCAGCAATCAAACCTCTCTGTTTCGCTCTTGCCTGCTCTTCTTCGTAGATTGGTGACTATTTGGTTTGGTATCGAAGTTGAACTAAAGTCAATCGTTTATATATACCTTTGCACATTACACCACAAACTGAAATAAGCAAATGAATGACATATGAATCAAAGACGCAATGATTAATTCAAAAAATGATACTGAACAAATTAAACATCCTTCCTCCTAAATTTTTTATTTTCTAACATCTGTTAAATCCAGGTTGATAGCGGAGGTAAAGTAATCCAAGTTTTAACTGGTCACACCAAAAGAGTAAACTCTGTCCAATGGGTGAAAGGATCACCTCCAAAGGCACAATTAATCTCAGTATCAGCAGATTCAACTGCCAATCTGTGGACACTGAATGAAGATGGATTTTTTACTCAAACATTGACTTTAAAAGGCATGTATTCTTTTCAATATTTTCAACTACCATTTTTCTAACCAGAGCAATATGTGCTTTTGTTGTTTGTGTGCTTTCGGCGAAATATTAGTCATTTAGGTAAAAATATCCCTGACCTCCCAAACTGCGATTTTTGGTCATCAATCATAAACAAAAATGAATCAGTGAGAAGGAAAACACACCAACTCGATAACTTGAAAATGCTCAATTATCATTTGAGACCGTTAAATTTCATAAAGGTCATTGGAGTTACTGCATTTGCTCCAACATTTAAAGTGTCCTGAAGTACTTGTCCTTTGGCACCAAAAATCTTTTTCTCAGACTAACTTCTTCACCTACTGTGCAGTTTTGAGTGTGTCTTAATTATTTTCATTTTTTCAAGTTGGTGTGTTTTCGTTCGCACTGATTCAAATAGACTTTGATCTGAGTAGAATGCACACAGGAGGCATATCCAAAGAAGAATATAGCAACATCTTGAGGCACTTACCAAGTTTTGAATCTCCGCATATAAACAAGAAAAAAGTCACACTTCCAATAGGTTTACGTGGCTTCTACCTGAAATTTTCAATTTCAATTCTGTGGCAACCCTGTCTTGACTTTCAAATTGCGCCAAGTTACTAAATACGCACGCTATTTTGAAATGTGTAGGGTCGCGCACGCACACGATTTCGGCAGATGTTGGCAGTATTGGAGCGTATTTTGATCAAAACGTAATCAATTTTATATCATCCATTATTCAAGGTCGTAGCTTAAGCAAATTTCCTACTGCCTACTCCATTCGGAAACGACCGATCGGTCGTTGGTCCGTGACAGAGGTGAATCCAGCAATTTGGCAACAATGGATTTCCTCCATTTAAACCTATGCCGAATAATCGATTCTTGTCAGAGCACCTGGCCCCTCCAAATAAGTAAGTATCGATACATTTCCATACGTCTAAATGGAGGAAAGATGATGTTGCCAATTTGCTGGATCCGCCAATGGCCTGTGAACATTCTGAGCCCTTGGACCATGATCGCAGGTCCAAAGTATCGATTCTTGGAGGGACCAGGTGCTCTGACAAGAATCGATTATTTAACTTACGTTTAAATGGAGGAAATCCGGTGTTGCCAAATTGCTGGACTTGCCTCTGGTCCAGAGTAAGCACAAATAGTCCAGGAAAAGTCAGGGAAAATGAAGATGAAGAAATTATGGCACTCCTGTCCTGTAAAAGTATTCATTTTCTGCCCGTCAGTTTCCATGGACACCGTGACTGCAGCCAGCTTTCCCATCAGAAGTATCATGAAACACGCTCGCTGCGAATATTTTCACGGGGTTGCCTTCAGAACGTGACGGGAAATTCAAAATTTCATCAAGTCAAATTAATCGGCTCAATTTTTCAATCAGTTAATTTTTCAATTCGATTGTGATTAACGTTTGATTAATCGCCCAGCTCTAATCAGTTCCCAGTTTTAATTTGTTAATAGATGATAACCATGCATTGTTTTACTTTCAGGTCACGCAGACAGTATAACAGTAATCGATGCCTTGTATGTCAAACCTAAGTCAGAGTCTGGTTGTGGGCGGATAGTCATATTCACAGCATCTAATGACTCGATCATCAAAATATGGACAGTCAGTAATACCTCTGGTAAGCTCATTGGAATTAATTCAAATACTTGCCCATGAATTAAAGGGTAATTAAGTCAGATCAAAGAAACCTGGCATCCTGGCTGGCTGTATGAAAATTTTGTCTATTTTTCATCTTCTCAAAAGAAATTAGATGATTTTTTTCACATCAAAGTTTTAAGTACAAATTGATTTCCCTAGTTTAAAATCTCATTAAATGTCTCTGTAAAAATCTCAGTTAATTTCCTTGATAGTGGAAGCTGGAAATGGACAAACGGGTGTGCGCAGGCACCGGAGATCGTCTCTAGAAATCCTGAAAATCGGTGTGCAGTTGTCGGTACAGCTTTAAGTGGATTACATTTTGCAATAAGGAACCACTATCTCTGGCTCTCCTATAAAATCACATATCTGCATAGGAAACCAATGGCATGTATGTTGTTTCTAAAATGGGCCAGAAATAGTGGCTCCTTATTGCAAAATGTAATCCAATTAATGTTCCGTCTTTTAAAATAAATGTGATGGAGAATATGCAAATTAAGAAATTTTACTCATCCCTCTAGTGTCATGAACTTTTTATGTAAAATTACAATTTTATTCTTTCATTAAGAATGGAGAGTTGAAAATCATTTTTGGAAATTAATTAGTCATTCATGGTAGGACAGTCAAAAGGCCCAAAATTTTCCTTTTTAATGGAGCTTTTGTAAAATTCAAAAAAAAAGAAGAAAAAAAAGAAAAAAATTACGGAATTCACTAGAGAATATGGATGGTTAAATGCCAAAATTGTTTATCTTAATTGCAAACTTTAAAAATCTCCGGTCATAAGGAGGAAAATTAATCGGAATATTCCTTGCAATTCTGTGTGATTTGTTCAATAATGAGTGAAGAAAATCACAGAAAATTTCACCAGAAATAGCCGGTCAGTTTTCCTCAAAGAAAATGAACATTAGAGGAGATTCACAATGTCGCAATCTGAGATTCAGTTTTTTTGACAAGAGCCATTGATATGAACATTCTGACAAGAAATAAATGAAGGTAATTTCGAAATTTAAAAGCAATCATCTCATGATTCTTCTCTAATGTACTTTGGTAATTTTCGATTTCTAGATGTGGATTGTCAAACTATTGACCTGAAAAATAGACTTTGCTTGTCAGCAAGTCTGGCCTTCCTGCCTGGAACTTCAAGAATTTTAGCTGCGTTTGCCACTGATGACTGCAAAATAAACTTGTATATATCTTCAGCTGATGAGGATAAAAAAGACTTTGTGCCTGCTGAAGCTCTCATAGGACACGAAGATTGGGTCCAGAGTCTAGATTTTACAGTTGATAGTAGGTGGTTTTTGATTAGTTTATTTTTAATGAATTGTCTGTTTAAAAACTTAATATAAAGTTGTTTCCCAACCAAGAAATTAAAGTTTGCCTACAATGAAACACAAGTGGAGCATTTGAATAAAAATTTGAATCACACTAATAAGGACCTATGAAAATTAGTAAGTAAAATAGAATCTTCGAGAAAGAGGGAGAGAAAGGTGAAAAAGCGCCCGTTTTTAGAACAGATAATAGAAGCAAATAATATACATATCGACGGTGTAAGTCAGCAATCATATAACTCGCTTGCGGTGTTTTAAAATCTCCTCCTCTATGTTATTTTTTTGAAGCAGAACAAATTAACATCACTGTTCTATGATTATGTAGAATTTTCTTAGCATAGAGAAGAAAAATCACGGCAGTTTTAAAGAACTGCCATTGAGTGGTTTTCCGTTTAAAAAATAAAGCATGACGGGAAGTCTGCAACGTCGCAAACCGAGTTATGTGATTACCGACTTACACCGTTGATATGTTTTATAATTGATTGATTTATGACTTTAATACTACATTTTAGTTTTCTTAATTAAACAGCCATCTAACACAGTTAAGGAAGAAAAGATTTGAGATCAAAATGCTCGTGAATGTTGTTCAAGTTGCTCTGTTTGTTTTATTCCATCATTGATAAGTGTTAACACTTAGGCAAGAAATTAAATATTGCTAACATTCATAAGAATACTAGAAACAATTTTTCAGTCAAATTATAATTTTTCGTCACTCACTTTTCTTTCGGTAATTTTCACTAGGTATAGTAAAATTTTAAAATATCTATGAAAGCGCGAATTTTATTTCCCCCTGGAAATTTTCTATACTATTTTATCTGGTTTTATTCACTAGCAAATAAGGATCTAATACTTGCCAGTGGATCTCAAGATACGACAGTGCGGTTGTGGAGGTTCTCCAGGAAGAAAGAGAATGAAAAAATCAATTTGGACGAACTTCGTGTGGAAGAGAAGGTTATCAAAGTCGATGAAAAAACAAGTTTTGTCATCACAGCTGACTCGGTTTTGAGTGGACATGAAGGCTGGGTCTATGGTGTACATTGGAACAACTCAAGTTTGTAGTTTCTGTGCACTAATAAAATACAGTAGTCTTTAAGAGGTCTTCATATTTATGAAGCACATTGAAAAACATTCTGCACAACATTGAAACATTAAGAAATATGATATTTACCCCCCTTAGGTCACTTCTAAAACCAATAGTAGAAATCAACTTTTTTTTGTGCATGATGGTTTTTCTGTTATACTTAGAAAAGGGAAACATTTTTTGTTATTCTGGTGCAAAAACACCCAAAAAAATTCAAGATATTTTGCAGGGATGTAGTAAGAGCTCGACTAGCTAATCAGCCGGTTGCGGGAAGAAAAATGTGCTTCTTTGTGTTACCTTTTTCTACTTTTTATAAAGGAAACTATTAAAGGCGTTAAGTACTTTTTGAGGAGGGAACTGCTTAGTGCGTTACTTGTTGCTATAGGAATGCTTTCATGCAAAAATAATAGTGAAGTGTGCAGTTTTATATAGACAGCATTGTGAAAGCTGCCTCTAAAAATGTGAAGGGAAAAGAGTCTTATGTGGACAGCAATGTGAATGCTACCTCAAAAAATGTGAAGGCAAAGAACTCTCTGCACCCCTGAGATTTTGTTTTCTCATGTGTAAAGACACCCTGTATGTTTTTTCACCCATTTCCCAATTATTATTTTTTTGCAACCTGCGCTCAGTTTTTCAATTTAATTTTGTCTAGATCAGTATTTTTGAGTACCTCTGAATAATCCAAGAACTCATCTGATGATGCAGAAAATTGAGGCGCTTAGCATCCAAAATATACTCCGTCAGAAAACAACTATGGACAGCTGTTGAGAGCTTTTATTTTGCTTACTTACCGCTGTCAAAATCAAGGAAAACGCTAAACCACAGAAATTATGAGATTAAATGAAATATTATCGTACAATAAAAAAATTACTTTGCAAGAGTGAAAAACTATTGTTAAGTAAATAATACTCTCAATGAGAATTGCGGTGACAAATGTTCTCTAATGGAAAATGATTGAACTAACAAGAATTTATTGTCAGAACTTGGTAGAGAATATTCGTCAATGCATATCCATCCCAGAATGCTCATGACAAGTGTACTTTGTCACCCTCTGGCCAAAGTATCACAAGCGCCATGCGGCTTTTCTAAATTTCTGGCGCTATCTTATATTTTTACAGAGAAATTGTTGGTTGAACCTGTTTGAAAATTTCATTGAATTTCATCGGCAGCACAAAGAAAATTCAGTGAAATTTTCGGACAGCTTCGTTGAACAATACCTCTGCAGAAATATAAACTGGCGGCGGAAATTTTAAAACGTTGCATGATGCTTGTGATACTTTGGCCGGAAGGTCAAACTAACCGGACTTGTCAAATTAAGAGAGTGAGCCCATATTCCTCAAAAAATATAATCAACAGCAGGAAGAATAAAGTGTTTTCGCAATTTTTGATCAATGCTGGAAACTCGTTGTCCTCAATAACTAATAACGTGTATTCTCCTTTATCTGTAGATCAGAAAGAAGGCAGTGGATCCAAATTGCAATTACTCACATCTTCAATGGATAAAACTTTGATCGTATGGGAGTCAGATGAAAGCTCAGATGTCTGGTTAGAAGTTGTTCGCCTTGGGGAGGTAGGCGGTAATACATTAGGATTCCGCGGTGGAAAATTTGGACCGAATGGTGACTTCATTTTAGCATACAGTTATCATGGAGCTTTTCACGTTTGGAGGAGTGCTGAGGTAAGTCAATCTATGAAAGAGACATATCCTTCTATTTTTTGTAAAATTTATATCTATCTTTAAAATCTTGGGTTTTTTTTTTAAAGAACCAAAGGAAAATACTGTATATGCCTGCAGATAACCCGCACCCCAGATTTTGAGAGGGTCAAAAAGAAAAAAAATTCCTGTGTAGTCCATGTGTGCCATGGTGGTCTGTTTCACTCGCATCATCAAGTAGCGCCTGATGGGTGTGCAATTTCTGTGAGCTTCACAGATAACCTGCACTCTGATTTTTGAGCATAGAATTCGGGAAAAAAGGTGGGGGTTTTCTGTGGGCGTATCTGGTAGATTCTGAATGCAGAGAATTGTTAATGTAAAGTATTGATTTTTCAATGGAATTTATGATAGTAAAATGGGAGTAATCTTTTACTCTAATTAAAGTGTCTATACGGGAAGAGTATGGCCACTTGTGTGCTGCTTCTTCACTAATTCCATTAAATTAAATCAACAAATATGGAAAACAAAGAGAATGTAAAAGCAGCCCGAAACGGAAACGACAATCGAAAACACAGGAAAATGCGGAAACAAGGCTAAAATACAAAATATAAAGGCAGGTAGTTTCGGTACCTTACGGCACCATTATCAACTGCTAAAATAGAATTGAAAATAAAAAGGAAATTAAAATAAAAACCAGCAAACGGCGTTACATTGTGAAATTGGTATTGAAATGAGACTGCAGTGATAACAGAATAAACTACAAGGTACGATATGCAACAAACATCGGGAAATGAGAGAAAACTGATCACCGATGATTAAGAAAGTAAATTGCACGGGCAGCCGCCAGGTGGCAATAGTTCACGGCGTGCGCAACAAGCCAAAATAGATGGAGCTTAGACGATTTATATCTGAGCGGGAATTACAAACGGAATCCTGATTTTTCAGGATTTCAATCATATCTCTTATTAACCTAGGATAATATTTCTTCTCATGGCACAAAATCCTCACGTTTTTGAAGTCAAACTTATGTTGTAATTGATCTTAATGGTTGTCACCTCCTTCCTATTATGCTTGGGCCCATTAAGCGTTTGGCCAAAAGTTGTTTTGTTCTGCAGATGTATGAAATATCGCAATTGGCACAGATATATACCAGATATATATCAGGCATATATACCAGATTCTGTGTGCTAATTGCGATATTTCATACATCGGCCAAACAAAACAACTTTTGGCCAAACGCTTAATGGGCCCAAGTATAATAGGAAGGAGGTGACAACCATTAAGATCAATTACAACATAAGTTTGACTTCAAAAATGTGAGGATTTTGTGCCATGAGAAGAAATATTATCCTAGGTTAATAAGAGATATGATTGAAATCCTGAAAAATCAGGATTCCGTTTGTAATTCCCGCTCAGATATAAATCGTCTAAGCTCCATCTATTTTGGCTTGTTGCGCACGCCGTGAACTATTGCCTCCTGGCGGCTGCCCGTGCAATTTACTTTCTTAATCATCGGTTATCAGTTTTCTCTCGTTTTCTGATGTTTGTTGAATATCGTACCTTGTAGTTCATTTTGTTATCACTGCAGTCTCATTTCAATACCAATTTCACCATGTAACGCCGTTTGCTGGTTTTTATTTTAATTTCTTTTTTATTTTTAATTCTATTTTAGCAGTTGATAATGGTGCCGTTAGGTACCGAAATGTCCTGCCTTTGTATCATGTCTTTTAACCTTGTTTCCGCATTTTCAACAAATATGCTGATATGATGCTCCCATGGCCTCATGTAAACAAATATGATGGCGACTCCTCATAACCGTTAAATTCCCTCTAGAAAGAATCAATTGAGCAATCATGAAATTATAGAAAAAAGAAGGAAGAAGGTACCGTGAAGTTGAAAGGAACCGTTCTGATAAAGAATGTAATGATCTAAAAAGAAAAAAAGTTAAGGTCCTACCAACATGATAATTATGAGGAAGCAATGATTTAATTGAATTAATTCTAAAAGAGAGGGTCGGTAACAGTACATCTGGAGTAGTTTCTTGTGAGAGTGTAATTATAATCTTTTAGAAGCCTATAGGCCGTGTGAGAATTTCTTCAATTACGGCCATAATAGCTTCATGATAGTCTGAAATCAGAATTGCACATGTATTGAAGTGAAAAATATAAAATACTGGAAATTTCTGTGAAATATTTCATGAAATTTCACGAAGCTGTGAAAAATATGAAAAGTATTAAACATATATTCTAGGTACGCAATGTGCACTAAAAACATCCAGAAGCAAGAACCATTTGCCTTTCATTTAATTTTGAAAACTAGTTTTTAACATATTTCATATTTTTCTGAAATTTCATGCAGCATTTCTGATGAAATTTCAAGATTTTATTTTTCATGAAAAATTGCAACCCTGTTTAAAATTTGTCGTCCAATCATATAGCGGCACAACTTTTCTTAACTAAAAAGATACAGGTGACCTTATTCTGCCTAGACATGGATACTCTGATTGTAGAGTCAGTGTAACACAAGCCTTAAGATTTTGGCATCTACCAAATTTTCTACCTCCTCTTTTTCTTCATTTTTTCTCTCTTTTTTCCCCCTTTCTTTGTCTTTACGTACTAATTTTTGTTTAATTTCTCATTAAGAATGGAAAGCGCTGGGATCCCGATGTTGTAATAGGAGGTCATTTCGACGAAGTGACAGATCTGCAGTGGGATCCGAAAGGTGCCTATTTACTGTCCGTCAGCCAAGATCAAACAACCAGGCTTCATGCTCCGTGGGTTCGTCATTCTGAAAAAGAACAGCAGCAGGTATAATAGTTTAGAGATTTTAGTTTCCCATGGCAGAGTGGTAAGCGGTGAGCGGTGAATATTACCAAAACCTAGAAAATTTTAAATTACGAGGAATTCATGAAAAAGAGGAAAGAATGAATGGACTACATTTTGCAATAAGGAACTACGATTTTTGGCTAATTCATGAAAGCATCCATCTGCATAGAAAAAGTATAGGGCATGCAAGTTGTTTCTAAAGTGAGGCAAAAATAGTAGTTCCAAATTGCAAAATGTAGTCTAAATGGGTAGTCCTTTACTTAGAGAAAACAAGTGACGTCAACTGTAGAAAAATTTCATTTAGGGATCTAGGAGCTAAGTAGGTACTCGCACAATATAGCAGTGGACTCGTTGTACATAGCGGGAATTCAAATTGCCAAGTATTCTTATAGGGAAATTCTGTTTTTTAAGCGCAAGTTCTCTTCGCGAGAGTCGAAATGAAAAGTTTTTATGGATGGAATGTATTAATAGCTTGATTAAGTAAGTGTTCTAAAAATTTCATCTGAATATTAAGTTTCCTCAATGAAGTAATTGAGCTTGTAGTGAAGGTCTCAAATGGCAGGAAAACTTACCGTTCTTTTGACTGCACGAGATTCATATTCTCCCATCATGTTCTGTAAGATGGGACACCTGGTGCTCAGTTGCGACTAGTCCACAATCTGAGACTCTCATTGGCTGGCTGGGAGATTAAATTGTTCTCTGCCATAAGAAAGGGGATGCGAGTACCCACTTTGCTTCTAGATCCCTAATTTGATTGCATCATTAGTTTTCTTTCAAGAAAACAGCATTACCTATTCGTTCAAAAGTTTCAAAGAATTTGCTTTGCGGCAATAAGTGACATAATGACATTTTCAAGAGGATCAGTGCAATAGTTCTCTAATAAGGAAATAAACTGTCTGATGAAATTTGACAACACTTCATGTCACTCAGTCCTTTTTAAAGAATACCGCTCAATTATTGCATATTATCTGAAGAAACTCGAGTGCCCCATCATCAGAATAAATGTTTGCAAAGGAGACTAATGGAATTTCAACCTGAAAAGCAGTTGTTTGTCTTTTCTGTCTCTTGTTTTTTTCTTTTTAAGATGAGTGATGAAAAAATCAGGGCCCCTGGCAGTCTGAAAAACCTAGAGAGTCAGGAAATTCATGCCGAAATCAGGGAATTTCGATTATCATGCAATGGCTCAGCATCTTCAAACGATGCCATTCGAGAGAGCGCTAACAACTTCAGTGTCCCTTTTTCCGTAATTTGAATCTCTAGGAATGGAGATGCCATCCATTGTTTAGCAAAAGCAAGCATCATCAAAAGAAAAAATTTAAGTTGAGGTTTTAATCGAACATCAGGGAAAAGTCGGAGAATTCAGAAATTTTGGAGTAAAGGAAAATGAAGAAAGAAATCAGGGGCGGCAAGCCAGAGTTTCAGAAAATAGAAACTCTAAAAAACCAACATATTTTACAAAGTAAATGATGGAATTTTTTTTTTTTTAAATTAACCCATTGACTGAAAGCAACGAGTCCCACTCGTCCTGAGACTTGGCAACATTATTTGCGTTGTTTTGGGTGTCTTCCGATAAAGAGCGCCACATATATTGACTCATGTGAACACAGTGACCAAACGTTCCAATATTTTCCAGATCTGATCCATTATTTCCCTGATTATATGATAATTTTCAAGTTTAGAAAATAACCCTCATTTTTATTTTTGCTTGAAATTTTCTAGTTTTTCTTTAAGTTTACGCTTTCTATTTTATTTGTTTTGCACTGGTTGCAGTTTTATTTTTTGCACTCTATCTTACAATATAAGTAATCTGCGTGTCCTCTTGGGTTTGCAAACCATTTCCTCTTGTTGCATGCTGTTTTTCATCAAAAATACATGATTTTCCCCAATTTTCCACTTTTTTTTTTTTCAATTTTTCTGCACAGATTTCAATAACACAGATGTATAAAAATGGAAGTCATATTCATCAACCAGGCAATTTTTCTTTCTTTATAGTCTAGTAATAAGTAACTAATTAAATTTTCTTGAGTTAGTCGCTCTGCAAGCCCCAAAAATCTGATTTTATAAGGTAAAGGTGAAATTAGCAAATCAGAGCCAAAATTATTTAATCAGTCAATGGGTTAACAGAAGTAATCTGAACATTTTAAGGACTTTATCAAATAGTATTTCCTCCTTTCTCATTATGGTCCATCTATAAACTTCAAAATGTTCACTTTCCACAAATTTGAGTCCTATTGGTAAATACTCATTAATTTATTGTAGAAAATACCAATGTAACTTCTCTGTAAAAAATGAATATTGGTATCACCTCCAAAAAAGCATGACTTCAGTCATTTACAACTGGTCGTAAGCGGCAATACCTCTGCTGATTTTATAAATTTTTTTAGAAATTTTACTCTTGAACTAATGTTAAAATTTTTAGTAAATCCGTAATTATCAATTTTCAGATCAAGATTCAAACAGTGACCTCTAGCTGAATGTTTGATTTTCAATTTTTCTGTCACATGCTGCAAATTTTTCCACCCGAAATTTCAAGGAAGAAGTATTGTTCCTTGAAGACCCTTACGAACTCTGCACAATTTATGCTCTTTTTGAAGAGTTAAATCACCGACTATTGTTAATTATCTTCTCTCTAACCATCAGGTTGTTTGGCATGAATTAGGAAGGCCTCAGGTCCATGGTTACAACCTATCTTGCATCGCTGCGATCTCAAGGACCAAATTCGCTTCAGGAGCGGAGGAAAAGGTTGTCCGCACTTTTGCAGCTCCTTCAAATTTCTTAAAAAATTTCAAGTCATTATCCAATATTGATCTCCAAGAAGGGCTAAGAGATGGTAAGAATTTTTTGGAATAATCTCGAAAAGATTTTAAAGATTTCTCATGTGTTGGAGGTGATTTTTGTGCAATTTTATCTGAGGAAAGTCCGTTTAGTTGGCTGCACCCTTTTTGGGCTGCAGACACATTTAATCGGTAGCTTTTTGTTCCAAATTATCTCGACTCTCATAATACTACTCAACTTTATTTCTTTTTTTAAACCGTTTGAACCATCAATGTTAGTGGATGCAACGAAAAAAAATCTACACAATGGTGAAAGGAAGGAAGAGGGGAAAAAATTAAATCTTTCAAATTTGCCAAAAAATTGAAGATTAATTGAACAATTCAAAAAGTTTGTTTAATTTACTGAGATTGCCCCTTTTTCTCTTGATATAATAGGATACAAGGTGGTAAAATAGTGCTGGGTTCTTTTTTTTTTGAACGGAAAACAAAACCAGAAAATAATTTAAATTTTTAAGATTACTCTTGCACGTTGTTTGTTTCGCTGATAATGGTCTCGCAATGAGACCGAAACGCGTCCATCCGGTATTAAGGAAATAAACAACATGCAAGTGAGTTTTCTTAAAAATTTAAATGATAAAGTTATTGTGTAAACCCAAACATCAACGCTAAAATCAGAAAAGTGTTTTTCAAAATTTTTGACTCTAATTGAAATTTTTGAACTCTTCTAGCCTTGTTTCCCCACATAATAGTGTGGACCTAGCACTATTTTACCACATTGTTACACATACTTCAGGCCTTATTTTTTAGTGTTCTTTTTTTTATAATAGCTAAGTTGACCGAAACAAATCAGGTAAACTTTCTCCTATGATTTGGTATTGTAGTAGGATGCTGGGAAAAATCATTCAGAGCAGTGTCTGAAATTAAAATCGGTAATTTAAGTCAACCGCTGCATGATGTCAAATATCTATTGCATCTTAATCAAATTGGCAAACAAATAGTAGCTAGACGGTTAATTAAAAGAATAAGTATGTCAAACCAATTGGAAGGTGTCTCCATTAATTTAAACTAGATCCTACTGACGTAACTGCTCAACTAGTAGTTGATAATAGGGAAACTCAAAATGTAAAACTCTCAGTACCCGATAATGTTGACGGGTGCAACAACACAATGATTCTACTGAATGTGCAAAGTCTTTTCAGCGTATATCAAGAGCTACAAGTATTGTTACATAATGTTAAGCCCGTGTATTTCTGTATAACGGAGCACTGGCTCCCCAAAAATTGCAAAATTTTCTTTGAGAATTACAGTATGCTAACATCCTATTACAGAGAGCCAGCCTCAAATGGGGGAACCTATGGCGGTGTTGCCATTTTTGTAAGAAGTGATATAGCTGAATTTTGTGAGGTAGTTAAAATTGATAATTTCTGCCAAGACAAAATCTTCGAAGCTGTCGCCATAAAAAATATAGTGGAAAAAATTACCATTCTAACTGTCTACAGATCAGATGGCAATGCACTGAATTTCACCGACAAACTAGACGAAATAATCGCAGGAATGTCAGGCAAAATTATTGTAGCTGGCGACTTTAATATTGACTTTTTAACAAACGAATGTAACAATCTAGAATCCTGTCTGTCATCACACAACCTTGTGAGGCATGTGCATGTACCCACTAGACAAAAAGCTTGTCTAGACAATGTATTAAGTAACGTGGAGTGTATTGAGACTAAGGTAGAAGATGAGGGTAAATACTCCGATCATAGCATGATTATCTTTAAGTTCAGATCAACGGACGGCAACATGGCCTCCGGAGTCCCTCCAATCAAGAGATTATTTAGTAGAAACAACACCTTAAAATTTCAATCTCTAGTAAAATCAGTGAGCTGGGCAGAAGTCTTCACCCAGCTCTCAGCAGGCAATGCCTTTAAGATCTTTCACGAAAAATTTTGCAGTTTGTTTAATCAAGCTTTCCCACAAATAAATAGAAAAGCAGTGAAGCATAGACAAAATGAATGGTATACTGAAGAAATTGATCTAGCTAGAACAGTGAAGCATGAGTTGTACATCCAAAGTAAAAATAACTTAGTCAAGAAAAGTGTGTACCTCGACTTTTTGCGGGAGTACAAAGCATTGATAGACAGGGCAAAAAGGGAGCACTTTGGCAAAGTGATTCACAATGCTTCGAATAAAGGAAAGGCATCGTGGAGATTAGTCAACTAAAATTTAGGAAAGGGGAAGCAAGTGAATACTATAAAAAGTATTGTTGACAAGGGAGTAGAAATAACTGAGGCGACCGGGATTGCAAAAGTGTTTAACAGTCATTTTGTCTCGGCCCCTGTTAATTTAGTTAAGTCTCTGTATAACTTAAGCGCCACTATATCATCTCATGTTGATTCCGGAAAGTTACAGAGTAGACATACTTTCAAGTCTACCAATGAGAACGTAGTAGTGAAGGCAATCAACGATCTGTCTAGCTCAGGCTCCTCTGGGTTTGACGATATTAGCGTTATGACGATCAAGTCAGTGAGTAAGTACGTAGTACCCTTGCTTGTCTTTATCATAAACCTCATTCTTGCTACAGGGGAGTTCCCAGATATCCTCAAAATAGCAAAAGTCATTCCACTCCATAAGAAAGATGACAAGAAACATGTAAGCAACTATCGTCCGATCAGTATACTCTCAAACTTAGGCAAAATCATAGAAAAAATAATCTATTGGAGACTCTGGGAATTTCTCACGCTGCATAATCTCATAAGTAGCTCCCACCATGGGTTTGTCAAAGGGAGATCCACCTGCACAGCTGTAAACAGCATTCTCCGTTACATTTACAGCAATCTCAAAAAAGGAAAATTAACGCTCTGTGTCTTTGTTGACTTGAGCAAAGCCTTCGACATAGTGAACCATGAGTTACTGCGTGCCTCCCTATACGAGTTAGGGGTAAGTGGGACAGCGCTAAATCTGTTGGCCTCCTATTTAGAAAATCGAAAACAGTATGTGCAGATGGATGCCCATGGGTCTAAAGTCAACTCAAAGCTTGAGTCGGTAGACATAGGTGTGCCGCAAGGTAGCTCTCTGGGGCCACTTTTGTTTCTGATCTATGTAAACGCACTCAAAGAGTATTTTAAAGACCTTGAATTTGTTAAAGTAGTTCAATACGCAGACGACACAAACATCCTTATCTCTGCGGAGAATACTTCGGAGCTTTATGCGAGACTGCAAATCGTAGAGGATCGGTTAAAGAGCTTCGTGGCTAGCAAGAGACTGTGCATCAACACGGATAAAACCCAACTGATGTTGTTCAGTAAAAACTTAGCGGTTGACAGTCATGCTCTATCAGAGATGGGCATAAAGCTTGTCGACTCTGCAAAATTTCTAGGGATTTTCTTAGACAACAAGCTATCATGGTCTGCCCATACTGAAGCACTATGCAAAAAATTAGCAACCACATCTTTTCAACTTAAAGTTTTTAGAAGTCTAGTTAGCCAGAAAGTTCTTAAAGATGTATACTATGCACATGCATATTCTCATATTTCATCCTGTATAGCCGAATGGGGTAGTTCTAACAAACTGAATGACATTTTCATCTGGCAGAAAAAGATCATCAGAAGAATCTCTGGTCTAGGCAGAAACGAGTCGTGCCGATCCAAGTTCAAAGAAATGAATCTACTAACAGTCCCAAGCATCTATATCTATCATGTGCTTAAATATGTTTTCCAAAACTTTGACGAATTCAAAACTTTCAACAATGTGCATTCTCATAACACTCGGAACAAGTCCAACATAAAACTTGAAAACGCAGTAGATCCCCTACTCAGAGAAGGGAGCAGAATGTATAATAAACTTCCCAAGCACATCAGGGAAGGAGATGGGAACAAATTATTGAAACTAAAAGTGTATTTAATTAATAATGAATTCTACTCTGTAAACGATTTCTTCGATCACAATGTAACAAATTAATGCATAGTGATTTAGATGTAATATTGTTAACATAAGATTTAAGTATCAAATTTATGTTAATGTACAAAAAGTTGCAAAATAAAAAATAAAACAAATTTTGTTCAACCAGAGGGTTTTCTCAGAACGTGTGATTTTTTTAAAATTTTCTCATCACCCTACAAATTGTCAGGTGTCCAAAGGAACCAGGAGGTAGGAACTAGCGAAATAATAATTTTCAAGTAAGTATTTTAAGGGTAGCTTTTTCACAGTCAATGATATATAAATAACAGAGAAACTTAGTTTGTTTCTGTAATTAATTTAATGTTTTCTTCTCTTATTTTTTAGGAGATAGCGTTGCAATCAACCCTCTTGGCGCATCTGTGCCCGCATTAGGTTTATCAAATAAAGCAGTTTATAAGAGTGAAGAGACCAAAACCGATCTGGAAACCGACAAAAATAACTACCCTGAGGCGTACTTCTCACC
Organism: Bemisia tabaci; assembly: GCF_001854935.1. Classification (NCBI taxonomy): domain Eukaryota; kingdom Metazoa; phylum Arthropoda; class Insecta; order Hemiptera; family Aleyrodidae; genus Bemisia; species Bemisia tabaci. Next base: position 233,035 of record NW_017555888.1, read on the forward strand.
ATTGGATTTGAAGCGTGAGTGATCTTTTGTGTATTTTATCAACTTTGCCTCACATTTATGATCATAATTGAATGAGTCCAGGCAAGTAGTTCCGTTCTCCAGATTGTGGAGTTTATTGAAACTTCACAAAGGAACCATTGATAAAAAAAAGATTTTTAATAATATTCGGCAAAATTGTCTATAAATTCAGAAACAATGCACTTGCGCCCTTTTTCTTCATTTTCTTCTTTATGGTGGACTTACTTTGGTTCTTTTGCCTAAAATTCAGAGAGGCAGTCCATGTGAACTGACCATAGAATAAAATGGACCATGTACCTGAAAATGCCTCTATGATTTTATTGCAAAATTTAATGTTCTTTATTTGGTGAAATGATAAGTCAAAGGATAAATACCTGAAGTGGAAATTTTTCACATTGACGTAATTGAGACTGTATTGGTCATTTGAATCGACGTTTACGAAAACGTCCGTTGTCCAATACAGGGTTTTATAATTGCGGTGGGTTTTTGTCCCACAAAACTGATGAATAGATCGATCTCTCTTGTAAACATTTAATCACACTTAGGGGATCATTTATAAAATTGTTCTACATTCCTAACGCCTTAAACCATCTTGTGTCGTCAAGTTACAACAAAATTGTCCACTCAAATTCTGAAACACTGTCTTGGACATCGGACGTTTTTGCATATGTTGATTCAATTAGACTAAATTCAGGAATTGAAGATCGGTTGCATGTAGGTGCAAAATGTGTCTTACCAAAAACAAAGGAAAGGGAGAGAAGTGAGATTTGAATAATTACTTTTTCGTTTTATCTATTTTACGTACTCTTTCTGTTTTAAATAAGTTCCTTACACTATTTACTAAAGTATACTAAATTATACGAAGTAGTATACTATTATTAATCTAGTAGTATCAGTATAGTAAATTGATCTGATGAATCACGTCTGCCATGGAGAGACTAATCTTTAGAATCCATAGTTCTTTATCTACTTTTAATGAAACTAAATAAAAAAATATTAAAAATTGAAGCTTGACTTTACAGAGCCTCCAACAGAAGAAGATTTGGTACAAAATACTTTGTGGCCTGAGATCCAAAAACTCTACGGTCATGGTTATGAAATCTTCAGTTTGGCAGCCTCTCATGATGGTTCAATCTTGGCATCCGCTTGCAAAGCTACCTCAACGGAACATGCCGCTATTATTTTATGGTAAGTCGAAGGGTGCAGTTCTCAGCTTATCAAAGTTCCGGTAGTATTTCCTCTTTTAATGACGTGTGACTTTTTTTCATCCACTTTCTGGTAGACTTAATTTACATCATATAAGTTTCTCACCTCAATTACTTAATTTTGAATGCTTTGTCACTCTGAGACATTTCTTTATAGGCCTGCGCTTATGTTAATTTTTAAAAAAAATGTCATCCAAAAAATTCACTGTTTTGAGAAAATTTCCACATCCCAAAGAAGGTCAAATCAGCATACTTGTCTCAATTTTATCGATACTGTCACTGTATGAAGTTGAAAATACCAAGAACGCAAATGAAACAGCTGGTGCTCCCACTTTTCTATCATGAACATAAAATAATTATTGAACAAAAATGTAGGAAAAAAAAGAGAAAAATTAATATTGTCTTAAATCAATTAACCTTTAGACAGGGTAAGAAATTTAGCACTACAGCATATTTTTCTCATCAAAATTTCAAGCAGAAAACTTCGAACGTATCAGATTCTTCCAGAATCAACTCACAACTTGGTTCCGTTGAAGGGAAGTTATATGAAAAGTGATTGGTCATCTCCGAACTCTTCAGCATCTTCAAGTAGGGTAAAAATACTATGTTTTTAGCCAAAAATCGAAATAAGTTGTTCGAGCTCCTCAAAAAATAAATCGACTTTTAGGTTTTTTTCTCAAAAAAATCACGAAATTGAAGAGATTTCCATGTTTTTCAGGGACAAATCTTATCGCAATCTATAATCTAATTATACTGTTAAAAATCCCTTGCTTTCAGCTTTCTAACGGCCTACAGTTTTTGTAATTTGGAGCAATTGACCGTCTATAAACAGAATTTTACTGCAATCATATCAAGGAATTTTCCGCCAACTCGGACGGCCGGTTCTCTTGAATTTATCTCTGCTATTTTTTGAAATTAAGAAATATAACATGCACACCGTTAGAAAGATCACACTCTCAGCTTTATTGGTATAATAATTTTTGAATTTTGAGCAACTTAACGCTGGCACATAGGAATTTTTCGAAAAAATGTCAAAAACAAAGAAATACGGGTGGCTCCAGTCAAAGTCAATTTCAAGCCGCACAAATGCACCAAAATAAAAAAAACCATAATGTCGTTAGAAAGCTGAAATCGTCAGCTTTTGAGTGGTACCTTGGTTTTTTTTGTAGCGTTTAAAAATCTTGATTAAAAAATATGAATCTATGTCGGAGATGAAACCTTGTATTTTTGGGAGGCATCTCTTAATTTTTCTCCCCTCATTTTTGGGGAGATTTTGGTCACTCTAAACATTACCTGAGAGTCTTGTGTCTCATATGACACATTATGAATCACACCTGTCTCAGCGAAAATTCATGGTTGCCAAATTTGGCCATTTATCATAGCTTTTCCAAATTACCTGATGTAATTATCGTGTTTTTCCGTGTAATATCCCACCGTCCGACAACGAGTTCTCTTGGGTTATTACGTTGCTCAGGTTTTTGCGTTAATGATTATCTTAATATAAATATTGATTGATGATAATGTCACTAGAATGGTGCACAATAAGATGATAATGATTACTGAGCATTGATTATTGAGGAAAACGCGACAGTTTGACAGCAGTCGTTGACCCGATGTCAGTGCCTGATCTTAATAATTGGCTTAAATCATAAAAGAAATAACGTAGAAATTCGGCATGCGGTGTGTTTGTTGTGCTTTTGTCGCCAAGGTCCTCTGCATAAGCTTTCCGAGTCCCTCTGGACTAAAATTAAAGTCTTAGTGCCGAAATATGACTCTGAAAACGAATGTTTACCATGTGTTGTGTGTGGCAAATGCAAAGCAAATGTTAACCGTGGGAAAGCAATCCTAAACATACCAGACTTTTCAAAGTTCGTTTTGAAAAAAGAAACTAGAGCCGTTGCGAAGAGGAGTGATGGCTACCCCTGTATGTGTTATCTGTGCAATCTTGCCAGGTTGCCTGCGAACATAAACTTTTCACAAAAGAACGAACAAGTTATGCCTTCATGTGCCAAGCCGTTTCAAATGTGTACCACTCCAAGGATAGAAGTGGAATCTGGACATGTAACAAAAAAAGCTGCGATCGGAAAGCGGTGCAATAAATGCATGAACTTGCTGAAAAAAGGACGGAAACATAAGTGCAACACTGTAGCTCTGGTAAATAATATTGTAACACTCGTTAAAGATTCTTGTGGTTTAAAATTTGAAGAGCATGTAGGTGCAGCATTGCTGAAGGGAATTGTTCAGGAAAAAAGGAGTGAAGGTCATGATGTAAAACCTAAGTCATCAGGGGTGTTATCACTCTCGCAACTTAGAGGCAGGCCTTTAAAAGTAATGGTTGGCGTGAATGAAAAGTTAAACAAGCCATTATTTACCCTTGGAGATTTTCAAAAGATTAAAACTTCGTTTAATCTAAGTTCAAAGACAACATTAGGGATTGCAAAGATCATTCGAATGGCCACAAAAAACAGGAATGTTATTGAGCCTTACCTTGAAAAAAATCTTCAGCATGCTACTCATGAGATAGATAATTATTTTAACGCTGAGCAAGTTGAGTTTGTAAACATAAAAGGTACCTCAGAAACAAAATCTGTGGAAACTTTAAATTTCTGTAACGATCTTGGAGGTTTTTGAAATTTTGTGAAAGAAAAACGGCAAGTGGAAAATGTGCATTATAAATTTGGTATTGACGGCGGCCAAGGTTTTTTAAACATTTATGTGTCTGTCCTTTTACCATGTGAATTAGTCATAAATAGTCCGGAAGAAGGGAAAAAAATTCAAGGAAAATATAATGAAGGTATTGTGACCAAGAATTTCTCACCATCTGGGGTAAGAAAATTTTCATTTTGGGTATTTGTCCTCATACCCAAGAAAATTGCATCAATATTCACACTCTCTGGACGAAATTGTCGATTAATAATTTTCTAGGAACTGTTGCTACCGATTTTAAACTAGCTAATATATTGGTTGGTATCATGATGCATTCCAGTGCGCACCCGTGCACCTGGTGCGATGCCAAGAAAAGTGAGTTAGATAAACTAGGCATGAATAGGACCGTAGGGAGCACCATGAATAACTATTCCGAATGGATAAAATCAGGCGAAAACAAACAAAAAGCGCAGAACTTTAAAAATTGTATTTACCCAACTGTGCTCAATATGGACGAAGACATGTTGTTCCTCGATCTCATCCCTCCCCCTGAATTACACCTATTACTGGGGGTCGTAAATACTTTGTATAATCATATGCACAAGGAGTTTGAATATGATGCACAAAAGTGGGCAAAGATCTGTAACGTGCAGCGTCTGATGCAGCACGGCTCACCCGCATTCAATGGCAATGCATGTCAGTTATTGTTAAAAAAAATTGATTTCCTAAGAAGAGATTCTCTTCAATGCCTTAAGTATGTGGCCTTAAGTATGTATCTTGCGTTCCAAACCTTTAAATCTGTGGTGGACTCTTGCTTCTCTCTTGAATTAAAAAAAAATTATCAGGAATGTATTCAGAAATTTATGGATAGTTATCTTTATTTAGACATCCCTGTAACCCCAAAAGTTCATGTGGTTTTCTACCATGTGCCAGACTTTTGTAGAAAGTACCAGCATGGGTTAGGATATTATGCCGAGCAAGCGATAGAGGCTACCCACCATGATTTTAATGAAACGTGGCTAAAATTTAAAGTGGCAGAGAACCATGAAAATTACGGACCCGCACTGTTGCCCGCCGTTTGTGCATACAACACGTCGCACCTCTAACTAACTAAGACTGATTTTCTTGTAACTTGTTTATTCTATTGTGCTATTATTTGAGAGATATCTTTTGTTTTATGTAATAAAGTAAATGTTATTTCTGTTTAACAATCGGTTTTTTTAAAAAACAAATTAGACTGAATCGTCATCTATTTTACATTTTTTCCCTCATAAAGTATTAAAAGTGCAAAAACAAAAAACAAAAAAACATAAAAAAAAGGAAACAAAAGACTCGATGAACAGCCTTTTTATATTTTCTTATAAAACTCCAGCTTTCTATTTTCTATTGACTTTGCACTTATTATGACACATTTTTTTAGCCAAAAACACGATAATTACATCAGGTAATTCGGAAAAACTATGATAAATGGCCAAATTTGGCAACCATGAACTTTTGCTGAGACAGGTGTGGTTCATAATGTGTCATATGAGACACAAGACTCTCAGGTAATGTTTAGAGTGACCAAAATCTCCCCAAAAATGAGGGGAGAAAAATTAAGAGATGCCTCCCAAAAATACAAGGTTTCATCTCCGACATAGATTCGTATTTTTTAATCAAGATTTTTTAACGCTACAAAAAAAACCAAGGTACCACTCAAAAGCTGACGATTTCAGCTTTCTAACGACATTATGGTTTTTTTATTTTGGTGCATTTGTGCGGCTAGAAATTGACTTTGACTGGAGCCACCCGTATTTCTTTGTTTTTAGACATTTTTTCGAAAAATTCCTTTGTGCCAGCGTTAAGTTGCTCAAAATTCAAAAATTATTATACCAATAGCATGCTGAGAGTGTGATCTTTCTAACGATGTGCATGTTTTATCTCTTAATTTCAAAAATAGCAGAGATATGTATCTCTTCAAGGGAACTGGCCGTCCGAGTTGGCGGAAAATTCCTTGATATGATTGCAGTAAAATTCCGTTTATAGACGGTCAGTTGCTCCAAATCACAAAAACTGTAGGCCGTTAGAAAGCTGAAAGCAAGGGATTTTTAACTGTATAATTAGATTTTAGATTGCGAAACGATTTGTCCCTGAAAAATATGGAAATCTCTTCAATTTCGTGATTTTTTTGAGAAAAAAACCTAAAAGTTGATTTATTTTTTGAGGAGCTTGGACAACACATTTCGATTTTTGGCTAAAAACATAGTATTTTTACCCTACTTGAAGGTGCCGAAGAGTTCGAAGAGTTCGAAGACGACCAATCACTTTTCATATAACTTCCCTTCAACGGAGCTGTGACAAGTGAAAGATTAATGTTTGTAGTTTCCATTAAAAACAGAGAATTCAAACATTGTGGATTAGGATAGGTGACTAAACTGTGAACTTTTGAAACAATGGGTATTGGGTACGCCCAGTTGTCAATTTCATAACTCCATGTTCATCACTTTTTACAAATTTAAGGACTTTATAAAGCTGAAGATGGAGTGTGCACCTCCAAAAAAATTCCCCTTTAATTTGTAAAAAGTGAGAGAATGTAAAATTTATGTAATTGTGTACCCATAGAGAATTCAAACTTCCAGCTTGCGAAAGAACCATGATCAAGGCAAGTAAGTTATGTCCATATTGAAATTAATCTTTGCATTAGGCAAATAACACAAGAGATTAGTTTCACACAAATTCCCTTCCCTTTCTGATACAAGGTACCCTCAATCTTACTGAAAACAATCAGTACATAAGAAAATTCTTCCATCGTGAAATTTGTTATTATTAATGCTAGATTTAACGTGAGTGGGTTCTGGTTTATTTTTGGGAGGGAAGTGTGAATGAACATAGACAAAACCTGTCATTTCCTAACTTATTTATTAACTTAGACTTGAAAGTTTTACTGTGTTCACAGCATTCTATGTAAACTTTTGATAAGGAAGTATATACGGTGGTGTTTAATTTCGCTTTTTGTTTAGTAGTCATATAAATGATCTTAAGATTGAGTCCACTATCAGTCTCTATTTTCTCTCATGTTCATCTACGAGCAATTCTTCAGACAGGAAATGCCAGGCAAGAACATTTATTTATAAAGCTCTGATACATCATTTTGAAGACTACTTTTTTACCCTGTTAAGTATTCGTTTAATTCAATTCTATCGTTCTGTTTCAGGGATACGAGAACTTGGAAGAGAATAGAAAGCTTGGTCTCTCATTCTTTAACAATAACGCAACTGAGTTTTTCCCCGAATGATCTTTACTTGTTGTCTGTATCGAGGGATCGTGACTGGAGTCTCTTCAAAAGGAGCAGTAAGTTTGACTTGAATAGCACTCTTTGCAAATTAAATTGACTGCATTTTGCAATTAGGAACTACAATTTGTGGCTGGGTTCAGAAACAATGTGTGTACCCTTAGTTTCCCTATACAGATGAGTTTTTTTACGGAGAAGCCAGAAAGTAGTTTCTTTTAGTTCCTGAATGCAAAATGAAGTCCAAATTGAGTGGCTTGTTTGAAGAAGGACTTAACTGCAGTGAAACTCTCATCGAGCAGATTGACAGTGAAACTGCAAGAATGCGTATCTGGGTCTGCGATGTTGCAGACTTCCTGTCATATTTTATTCTTCAAGTGGAAAAATACTTAGTATTGTTTCTCAAAAACTCCCCCGATTCTTCTTCTCTATGTTAAGATTAATTTATGAATAATTCAAGCAAAATCGTTGGTTTGTTTTCATTTAATAAAGTGATATAGGAGTGAAGATTTTTAAACTCTGCAAACAAGCTACGCGTTCCTGCAGTTTCACTGCTGATATGCCCTTTTTTACTTACAAGTCATTCTATGGCTTTCTGGTGATGGTAAATTTGCTCCTAGGGCCAGTTCTATTACCTCTGGTTGAAATGCTATTCATGTTTGACAATGGATAACCACGAAAGTAGTGCTCTGTCACCTCTTGTTACACCTAACTCCTGGTTGAATTTATCTCAACAGCAGGAATCATTGGAAAATAATCAACAGGTACTTTGACTACCTGTCAATTGCTCCAACCAGATGTTTAATGTAAATTCTGGTCTTTGATTGGGAAGTGCCGCAGTCCACCAAAAGTGCTGAAGTTCCTCTATCGATTCTATGTCTTCTTTTTCTTCCTTTTAAAAATTGTTTGTGACTTTTTGTGACATCTGGTAAAGGTGGTTTGTAACCGATTATCAAGGAATAAATTGAAGTTCTAGGGGTAATACGCCCTTAAGGAGCAGATACACCTGCGAGCTAGACGCGCTTCTTGAGCGGCGATTAGGCTTTCGGCAATCTTCGTAGCAAATCAGTTCGCAACTCGCCACTCGTAATTCGCTCAAAGTAGAATCGGATCCTACTTTTCGGGTCAAGACGCGCGTGTAGTGCGCAGGTGTATCTGGCCCTTTAGTGAACAGCAATTTGTCTCCATGTTTTTTCAAAACAGTAGTGCCCCTCTAGTTAAATGTGACTGTCAAACAGAATTAATGTGTCAGTTTTTCTATCAATTTACTGGATGTTTTCATCATCCAGATCAGTCTGGTCTCAACTAATCAAGATAATTCCAAATAATGACCTTCCTGTTGCAGAGTCTGAATCTAGTGACGTTCATTTTGAACTCTTCGCTAAGACTGGCGGGAAGAAGGGCATCCACACTCGAATCATCTGGTGCTGTTCGTGGGGTCACGACTCAAAGATCTTCTGCACTGGGTCCCGAGACAGCAAAGCTGTTGTGTGGAGTGTCGCAGAGAGCATGCAGGAGGAAGTTAGTACTTTGTCAGACAAAGTTAGCTCGGTGCTGATGCTGAACAACGAGTCGATCACAAGCTGTTCCATTGCGCCGGGATATGTTGGTGGCACTGGCTCTTATCTCATCGCCCTCGGCTGTGAAAGTGGTTACATTAACTTGTACCTTTGGTCTGTAGCAGCAAAATGGTCTCCTCTTCAGACTTTGAAAGGAAGGTAATGGATATATTTTGATGGTACTTTTAGAAAATACTTAGTTGACGTTTTCTTGTGAGCAACACTTTATTTTTAACTTTTCCCTTTCCTTTTTCGTCCCATGATTCTTTTTATCAGTTGTCATAAACAAAGAAAGACCATCCAAAGAAATTGGAAAGAGAAAAGTAAAATACCATGAAACTTGATCAAGGAAACCGAAGGAAAAACTCCTGCTAACCTTATTCTGTTAAAAGTTTCACAGGTATTCCAGACTTTGTCTCTGTCAGATATTTTTGCACAATATCTTGCCGCAATAAAGCATGCAAAAATATTAACACTTAAGTTTAATTTTTTTAAAGCTAATTACTGCAACCAGTGTTCGAAACTCACAGCAAATACACCTAAAAAATCGACCGTGGCACCTAAAAAATGGAGACACTGCGCCAGTGTGACCCCTAAAATTTCCTCCAAAAATCCTAATTTTTCTGTTGGGTGATTTTTCGAAATTTTGACGCATGGCACCTGATTGAACTCTCGGAATTCAAGCGTTTGCGCATGCAATTTTGCTGCGGCATGATGGCACAGCAGAGTGAGGACTGGTGTTGAACGGGACAAGAGGAAGGAAGGGAGAGATCACATATGTTCGCAGAAACCCACAGGAAGTCACATAAGTTAAAAGAATAAAAAGCTGTTCGAATTGAAAAAACTCAGAACATACTGTTACTTACGAGCTTTCTGGCTCTCTTTGTTAAAGAAATTGCCATGAATTTCAATAACAAAAAAAGCCAGAATGCTCGTAAGTAACTGTATGATTATTGACATACTAGCAAATCCAACGTTCATTTTGAACTCAGAACTTTCAGTATTATGAGTAAAAGCTTTTTCTATTATTCACATTTTCATCCTTAGTGCATTTGTCTTCCCCAAGTTACAGCTACTAGCTCTGTAACTAAAGCATCTTGCATCAAACTTTTCCCTCAATGCGCCGTTATATATTGGCAAAAAGTTGATTTGGCCTCTAAAAAATCTTCAATGGCCCCTGAAAATCGAGTTTGATAGGCCACATGGCTTGTACGAGGTCTGCTAGATTAGAAACCGGATTTTGGTGATAACTAGCCCACAATGCGTTCGAATTAGGTTTTCCTGGACTTTCCTGATAGCTGGAAATATACTTAAGAACGCTACGTTCACAGATTTTGTTTGTTTTGATCAGTGTTCATTCTGTGTCCCCTTGAACATGAGTGAGTCAGGTGCGTTCTGCGATTTTCATCATGCGATCACTGATAGAGCAAAGATTTAACATTAAATTTTGTTTTAGACTCGGTATAATTTGTACCGAAACTTTTGATATGCTAAGTAAAGTTTACCGAGATCATTGTGTTAATTGTTCTCACGGTTTTGTGTGGGCTAAACAATTCAAAACTGGTCAGAAGTCCGTCGAAGATGAGGAGCATCAACGGCAACTGACATTTACCAAGTGGAAGAAGTGCAGGCAAAAGTACTCAAAAATGGTTGTTCTGAGCTTGCTGAACTGTATAATATTTCTGAAGGCTCTGCTTGTACAATTTTGATAGCGTATATAGACATGCATCAAGTTTCAGGTAAACTTGTCCCTTGATTGTTGTCCATTGAACAAAAATCCAACCGAATATCAATTTCCCTTTAGCTGCTTGGACGTTCTAACAATGATCCTACATTTTTGGATAGGATAATTTTCGGTGACAAAACTTGAGGGTACGGCTACGATATGGAGACGAAACTCCAATCATCCTTGTAGCTTGAAAAAGGTAGCGCAAGACCAAAAATAGAGAGATAAGTTTGGTCAAATATGAAAATTGCAAAACACCCATGAGGTTGCCTTACTTCAAGCCACATACCAATGAAGCTATTTAGGATTTTTCAAATTTGTGAACGTAGCGTTCCTAAGTATATTTTCAGCTATCAGGAAAGTCCAAGAAAACCTAATTCGAACGCATTGTGGGCTAGTTATCACCAAAATCCGGTTTCTAATCTAACAGACCTCGTAAAACTCAAATGTAAGTTTCGAACTCTGACTGCAACCAACAACGAAATGGAAGCTCTCAGTAGCTCGCATTTTGTTTTTTAGTGAGTTTGCCTTATTTCCTCCCATAAATTTGAAAATAAAGATATTTCGCTCACCTTTTTGCTGCAATTATTTTTAAAAAATGTTAGGACTTTGTCCTTCCTCAGTTTCAAAAAAAATTTATGTAATTTTCTATGACAGCGCTGATGATAAATTAATATCAAACATCAATGAATACGTCTGATTGCGATGATGCAAATCCCTGTTCATGTTAATCATTTTGAAATATCACAAACCAACTGTATTTCCTGAAATTTTCTGTAATTTTTATTTTCACTTTTTTAAAAATACTCCCAAAAAGTTTGATGGAAATATTTTGCAGTTCTCTTTTGGAAAAATAGATCATAGTCTGAGAGTTTTGAGTTATGGAATGGAGATACTTATTTTTAACTCCTATACATCTTGCCATGCAATACAGATACAAAGTAAAAAACCATTGAGCAAGCAAATAAGAGGGGCCAATCGTTGATTGGTGATTGGTTGCTGAAAATCAAGGAAGTTTTTAAAGTGATGAACATTTCTAAGAATAAATTAATTGCCTAAAATTGTAAAAAGTGATGTTTTACTATTTATATTGGTTAAACAGCTGTTCAAGAACAGAATTAGAAAGCAACATACTTTCCAATATTTTTTTATATTTTCTTTGGTACACAATGAAACCTATGACAATTTCTAATTTTCATGACTTCCATTGCTCTCATTATCAATTTTTGTGTTTCTTTTGTTACAGTGAATCACACACTTTAACAGTGAAAAAACTTGCGTTCCGTCCTGTTTTCGGTGAAGCTGGAAAAGACTCAAAGGATAATGATAAAATTCTTCAACTTGCAAGCGCTGGATCTGATCATTTAGTCAGAGTCTATACTCTTTTCCTAGAAAAGCTGATCTCAGGTGTAAACTCATGAACTGTTCCCAAAACGCTGTGATATCGATGAGAATTATAGTCTCCTGTTAAACAGTTCCTGGCAACTCTTTTGTACTTTATAGCGTGATGCATGATTTTGTAAGTTTTGTATTTTAACTGTCCTGTAAAAAATAATAAGTTCACTGCTGAACGTTGTTGTAAAAACTGTTTTTCGATGATTATCGGAAACAACAAATTTGTTCTCTCTTGTTATGATTTATGTACCAAACTTAATCTTTTTTCAATGAATATTTTAATTTATTATTTCTTTATTTTCATTGTTAACCAATTTCCTAATCCTAAAGCTTTCTCTTAAATTATGATGACGTGCTGTCAACAGAGACAAACTAGCAGTTTGTCTCTGCTAGCAGTCATTTTAGGTAAAAACTTTCTGACTGTTATGCAAAGTTATAGTGGAGTTGCTAATGTACAAAAAAGATGATTTGTCTGCAGTATTGTGAAAAGAGTGAGTTCTATACATCAATCTCTTCGTCTTGATACGTAGAATCAGATTTTCGATGGTGTCAAGTTCAAAAATCAATCCGGCGCCCCCCATTCAAGATGGCGCCCAAAAGGGGCGCCGGGGGGTTGAAAAATTATAAATTTTCCTACAGAGTCGACTGAGGTGTCGATTCCTATCTAATTTTAGTCGTAGAATCCGAATTTCACATTCAAAAAATCCTCCGACCTAAGGGGGGGCCCCAATTCCAAGATGGCGGCCAAAATGGGCCCCTTGGCGGGAAAATGGCCGTAGATGGCTGTATATATTGTATGACATATCCGCAGATAGGTTTTCTGGGTCGAGAATAACGAATATGAAGTCAGAAATTGTGCTAGACCCTTCGGGGAGGCTCAGGGTGCCCCCCCAAAATGGCCGCCGGGGGTCCAAAAATTTTAAAATTCCTTAATACCCCGAGTGGGATGTCTATTCATAGGTAATTTTGGTCGTAGAACTCGAATTTCACATTGAAACGGTCATCTAGTCTAAGGGAGGGCCCCAAAATCCAATATGGCGGCCAAAATTGACTTCATGGTGGGAAAATGACCATAGGTAGCTTCATACGCCGTATGAAATAGATGCCAATAGGTTTTATACGTAGGGAATTTCAAATATAAGATAAGAAATTGTTCTTTACTCATCGGGGAGATACAGGGGGTGAGGAGGGGGCCCCAAGGCCTTCTCCTCTCCCCCTCGAAGCTCAAAATCTTCCATCCGGAGGCTTTAAAATTCTGAGTAAGTAATTAAAATGAATGTCAAAACAGAAATGGACAAGGAACACTGAGCCGCTGAGATAAGTTTTAGAAGAAAATAGGGTAAATCGCTAAGGAGCAATCGCGAGTTGGCAGCCCCCTCCACCCTCTGGACATGAAAATTTCAATGGTTTTGCCTTCTCATTATTTTTATCGGTCATGAATTCATTTTGACGTGCCCAACTGCCCATCCCCACTCTTTTCTTTGCAAGCGGATTCCTAAGCTTACATCTCAAGTGGGAATGTGTCTTGGTTACGGGAAGAAAAGTTCCTCGATCTCATCCCAATTTGAAACGTATCCCGTCTTTTGAAAGCTTCCACTCTTCTTGAATTACACGCTCCTTATTCAGGTGCCGATATCACCGGATCTTTCATAAATAAAGGTTAACTGACAAGGTGGAAAACCTAAATGAATAATGCAAGCAATAACGTGTTGGAACCTCTCGCGAAGTTGGGCTCCGGATTTTCTCTCGCCGAAGAGATTAGACAACACCTAGAGTTGGTACGTCAACGATGTGCTCCAACAACAGCTCTTAGAGCTTTAGAAGAAGCAAGGTAGTAGATTTTCTCGAAGAAACAATACCAGGATGAAAACCTCCCATTGACTAGACGGACCCTGTGTTTCTTAGAGCTCACCTCCAGGCGTCCATATTTTGCATCAAGACGTTAGGCAGCCCCTGGCATTGTAATCCAGATTTAAATTGTGACAGGAAAAATATTGGAGAAAAAGTCAGTTAAGTCGTACGCTCTGGGCAACACTCAAAACGTTTTTCTTGAGATATTAATTTGACTTGAAGCGTTGTTTCTGGTCAACAACACTTGGTTTTTTGCGTTAAATTCTTGCGGATTGTACTTAAAACCTGTTATTTGGAGTTAAACAAACGTTGTTTCACTATCTTTTTTTAACTTGAACTTAACCCTAGCAAAACAACGTTTGTTTAACTCAAAAAAACCAGATTTTGTCCATAAGAAACTCATTGTCAGTCAATATGATATCCTACGAAAAATTGTTTAGTGCATGTGTTCCAGAGCGAGACTCTTCACACGACAGAGAGGCGTTATTTTTCTGTCTTATAAGTCAATTGAATTTTCATTCTGGTCAGTGAAATGTAACTTAATTTATTTTAATGTGTTTAAGGGGAGTTATATCTATTCAAATTTATATTTATATATTTTGGTTGTTCTTACCAAAAAAACTCCATTCAATTTTAAATTAATAAAGTTTGATTCGAACAACACCATTTTAATATTAGTTTTGAAGTATAACCAAGGTAATGTAATGATCGTTTTTTATTAATTTACTTAGGACCTTTCAGCATTATAACTGTGATATATTTATGTATTAATGACTGTACTCTGAAGATGGCGAAATGCTGAATGGTCCTCAGTAAATTAATAAAAAACGATCATTACATCACCTTGGTTATACTTCAAAACCAATTTTAAATGTTTAGGTTTTTTTTTAGGGCGTACATGTGCGTCTTAATTTTATTTTACTTATGGAAAGTTGACCATGCGGCAAAACAATTTCGGTAACATCCACTTTCCGAAAAACTCGGCCACTGGAGCCGAGATTTTTGATCCCTGCGGCCAAAATTCGGAAACTACGCATAGCTATGCCGGGCTTTGGGCAATTTTAACGAATTTTATCAGCTGGGACCACTCATTTTGGCCGCAGTTGCCAAGCTTTTCGGGATTTAGATACTGTCGAACACTTCTTGTATTGTGTATTTGAAATTTTTTGCCTGATTAAGTACTTTGCGATGGTTTATCATTACTCACTTTTGGCTGTAGAGGAAATATCTTGGGTTTCTAAGCCCCTTAATGAAAGTACTTTAGAAACTGTACTGTTTGTTGATTCAATGCTTTGAAGTATGTAATGCTTGGCCTGTGTTTTTCAATCTATGAATTTAGATTTGAATGATCTGCCATGCTATGCCTGTTTTATTGATTACTTTCGGAAAGTTACGGCTACTCCTAGAATAATCCTTGAATTTATGAGATATTTTGCATCAATCTCACTTCATTTTTAGTTTGAAAAAGAAGTTGTTCGTGCCCCTTTACTCATTCACATGGTATTCTGAATCATAATCTGAAAACCATAAAACATTTTTCGGAAGCACCCGCACCCCGGAAAACTCGCGACCTGGAACTGTTATTTTTGGTTCCAGCTTCCGCAATACGACAAAAGTGCTGAAAGTTAGGCACTAAGTTTGTGATGGACTTTCGGTAGTTTTGCCGACTTGCTATACCCAGAAACGAAACTCTTGACTCCTAATTCCGACTTTTTCAGGATGAAAATATTGCAGGAAATTGGCTTACCGTGAACTTGGCGTTTAATTTCCTATATAATTTCCTACAAAATTTTCCAAATAGTTAAGCTTTCCACAAGCCAAAATCACTATCTCAGATTTACGGAAAGAAAATTCCTTTTCAATACAGGAGCATGCTGGAAGGGTAGGGGCTCCTTCAAGTATGAGAAATTAATTGGTCTCTTTCATTCCTTGTAATTTTTGTTCCTTCTGTATTAATAATAAATTGATTATTCATTTCCTAAACATTTCAAAAGAAATCGGGCTGTTCTTATAATCGAAAAGACCCTATTCTCTAGAAATGAGGAACATTTAAAAAGTTTTTTCATGCTTTCATTAGGCCATTTAAGGTTTACGGCAAAGAACGGAGTGTGGATGGGCAGTTGGGCACGTCAAAATGAATTCATGACCGATAAAAATAATGAGAAGGCAAAACCATTGAAATTTTCATGTCCAGAGGGTAGAGGGGGCTGCCAACTCGCGATTGCTCCTTAGCGATTTACCCTATTTTCTTCTAAAACTTATCTCAGCGGCTCAGTGTTCCTTGTCCATGTCTGTTTTGACATTCATTTTAATTACTTACTCAGAATTTTAAAGCCTCTGGATGGAAGATTTTGAGCTTCGAGGGGGAGAGGAGAAGGCCTTGGGGCCCCCTCCCCACCCCCTGTATCTCCCCGATGAGTAAAGAACAATTTCTTATCTTATATTTGAAATTCCCCACGTATAAAACCTATTGGCATCTATTTCATACGGCGTATGAAGCTACCTATGGTCATTTTCCCACCATGAAGTCAATTTTGGCCGCCATATTGGATTTTGGGGCCCTCCCTTAGACTAGATGACCGTTTCAATGTGAAATTCGAGTTCTACGACCAAAATTACCTATAATTAGACATCCCACTCGGGGTATTAAGGAATTTTAAAATTTTTGGACCCCCGGCGGCCATTTTGGGGGGCACCCTGAGCCTCCCCGAAGGGTCTAGCACAATTTCTGACTTCATATTCGTTATTCTCGACCCAGAAAACCTATCTGCGGATATGTCATACAATATATACAGCCATCTACGGCCATTTTCCCGCCAAGGGGCCCATTTTGGCCGCCATCTTGGAATTGGGGCCCCCCCTTAGGTCGGAGGATTTTTTGAATGTGAAATTCGGATTCTACGACTAAAATTACACAGGAATCGACACCTCAGTCGACTCTGTAGCAAAATTTATAATTTTTCAACCCCCCGGCGCCCCTTTTGGGCGCCATCTTGAATGGGGGGCGCCGGATGGATTTTTGAACTTGACACCATCGAAAATCTGATTCTACGTATCAAGACGAAGAGATTGATGTATAGAACTCACTCTTTTCACAATACTGCAGACAAATTTACACTAGCAACTCTACTATTAAGTCTTCTATTCACATTGAAATAAACGAGACTGCACAGAGTTTGAACTGGATGAAAGAGAATGGAACCAAGTCACATTTTGGGCGGGAAAAATGAGTCAGGAGTAGTTTCAACTTTCTAGCTTACTTGACTCCACAATCTTTTTCACAATTTCCAAGTTGAATTGTTCCTGTCTGTTAAATTAGGGTCATTTAGTCACTGTGCGCAAAATTTTGCAGCATTTTTCCATAAATTGGTATCGAGGCATATTCTCTGAAAGTAAAATACAAGTATTACTTAGCTTGTTTCAAGAAAACAGTGCCGAAGAATGAAAATTTTTAATTTAAGTAAAATATTTAATTGGCACTCACATTTCTTGTTTGCCGGATGTGAATTTTTCCTCGGTTGTTAAACTTAAAACACTATGACCATTTCGGCTGTATCAGCCATCATCAGGTGAATTACACAGTATAATGTAGAACGAAAACGGAAGCTAAAACATTAGTGCACCATCTCTGGCGGCGCTGCGCAAAACTTGCAAGTGAGATATCGTGATTAGCTGATGCAACACGATCAGTAGCTTGCGATGTCAGAAATGTGAGTACTATGATACAACCGGATAAAGAAAAAAGAAACATAAATATTTAATTATTTTTTCCTCAATGAAGCACCTATCATTAAAAAGCCTAAAAAATACGGTGCATCAGTTTTTGCCCGTCAAGTTTGAATAATTAAACCAATATTTAGAGGTGAAGATTTTAAAATTCCTCGAATTTTTTGGCAAAAGCATAACTTCGGTCAGACGCTTAGAGAGTCAACTCGATGAGTCAGATAAAAAAAAAACTGTCTCAAGGCAGTAAAGAGGCATGTATAGATAGATGGGTATGGTCGGTAAGTAATTATATACCTATCTTCTAATGTGATGTTGCTAATCTCTGCTCATAATTTATTCGTTAAAATAAATTCTCTTTCCCTCATTTTGAAATATTGACCGAAAATTTTACAATCGGGTTTCTTTAAAGTATATTTTAAAATAATAACTACACACACTTGTGGGAGATTTTGAGGTGCGCACTTTTTGACGTCAAGTCATGGATATCATTCATACCCGAGCCCTCGGTTTATTGAGAACTGCCACACAGTTGGGTCGTACAGGCACACTGCTTCATTCTCATTGGCTGACAGGCCTGCAAACCCTTCCGCGCCAAGCGAGTTGAATGTATCCTTACTACATACCATGAAGAAACCCACTTGGAATGTCCGCTACTGTTCGTCACTCTAGACCCGTCCACTTGCACCTCAACGCCACACAGTGGATCCAGTCAATAGAAGAGGTTGGACAAAATTTGGAAACTTTAAACGCTTATAGCTCCGTTTATACATAACTTTGAGACACTAAACGTGGATCCATGGGTTTCCTCATGAAATTTTCCTCTCCAAGCATCCCTTGAAATTTAAAATGTGACGGAATAAACATCAAAATTTGTAGTTTCAGTAAAAAAATCATGTTCGACCTCTCCCATTGTCTCGATCCACTGTGCTGATAATTGAAATTGGTTGGAATCTGTCGAAATAGAGAATTTGCATGTAAACTTTTTATTGCTTCATCTGAAGGTGTTTAAAGAGCTGATTTCACAGTATTTTTTATAATTTTACTCTGATATTGGAAATAGTATAAACATAGATTTAAAAGTGAGAAAATGCACCGCCTAGTGACATCATCTGGCGACATTAACCATATAAACACACGTACTTATTTTAGCAGATTAGATCATTTTGTCATATCTCCTCCAATAATTGTTCAATTTATGAACCAAGGGTATCCTCGTGTTCAGTATTCACTCAGAAGTTTCCACTTACAATTAAACACGAAATTCATCAAATCAGACACCTGCAAATTCTCTATTACGCGTTTCGTCCCATCATCCAACTTCTCTACTCTGCGTTAAAATCTCCGAGTCAGCGGAAAAGAGATCAAGCTCTTTTTCATCGGTGCGGAAATGCGAGAAAGTTTTAATCGTGACTGGATCCGTGAATAAGGATCTCATCTTCCGGAAGATAATTTCCGAAACTTTGAACTTGGCGCGAAGGAAGATCGCGGGAAGCGCCTGCAAAACTGAAGGAATACTTCAAGCATTGCGTCTTCCCGATCTCTTGTTTCGTTCTTGGCGTCCGTCCCCAATGCGTTTTCAAGTTCGCCCTCACTGTGACGAGGTAGGCAATTTCTCGACCTCCCTAGTAGCAGTAACTGTTGAGAAAAGTTATAAAAAACTCGTAAATATTAGGCTCGCAAAATTATGACCCACAAAAAATGCGGAAAATTCATAAATGAACGGGAGAAGAGAAACTAAGAGTAATAGGTCCTCGTACGCATGATAGTGGTGACTGGAGGTCCTGGAACTACTACAAACCGAAAATAAGTCCCTAGAGGCGCCTGGACCTACAAAAATGCTGGAAAATTGATATTTTGGGTTTTTTAATTTGCTGAATTCAGATTTTGTATCCGTAGCTCAATATTTTGAAGAAGAGAATGTGAAAAATCGGGACATCCTGGTTTAATCAAGCGGTAATGAATGACAAATATTTCACTCATTAGCAGACCCTCAATGAAATCAAGTGTGCAAACTTCCGTTATTACGCTTTACGAGTTTAGATTTCGCTATTAACGCGAAAAATTGGCCACTCTCCGTCGAAAAATTACCTTGAGGCATTGAAAATTTGTCTCGCGATAATAGTTTTCGAAAAGGGGACGATGAGCGTCATCGAGTGAGGAAATCAAACCAGCTCTCGAACTTTTGTCAAGTGTCCAAATACCTATACATAAAATTTCTGAGATCGGTAAAAAAGACTCTCCTTCGAAATTTTCACCTTTTTGGGAACATAGAGACGCTTTAGCTCACTCCGCCCGCATCCGTCATGTGACGTGTCACTCTCTCAAAAGAGGTAGCTCAGTCAATTTTTAGACGTGTGCCCTTTTGATCGCTTGAGAGACCTCCAACATTTTTTTTCTTTTCCAAATGATAATTGATTAGGGCACATCCTATTTTCGGCTGTGTTGCTCATCACGTAGCCCTTGAAGCACCACTACGAATGAGACAAACGAAACAAACACAATATGGAAATGGGGCAAATGGAAAGACGGCGCAGAGATACAACTATTCGTGCTTGATGGATGTCCGTGTTGCGTCTGCAAAATTGAAGGCGCTACGGCGCGAGCTGCGAATTCGCGATGTTCTGTAGCTCCGCTTTATGCTGCCAATGACGTGTCGTGAGAAAAATTAAGAAACGAGGCTCGATTATTACGGCCCTCCATTTTACGACTGTGTTGCTCATACATCCCGTAAAGCCCGCTAAAAATACAAATAAGATAAACTGAAAAAAATACAACCTGGAAATAGAGTAAAGTAAAGGAGGCGCATTGTGTCTAGTAATTGACGGCGCAGAGATACGACTATTCGTACATGATGGATGTCCGTGTTGCATCTGCAAAATTGAAGGCGCGATGGCGCTATGCGTGAACTCGCAATGCTCTGTTCTATGCTGCCAGTAAGGTGTCACTCAGATTCGAGAGAAAAATTGAAAGGCCCGATTACGTCTCGATTCTGTTGCTCCTCAATTTTGTCTTCTTTTTTAAATTTGAGGTTTGATTATTTTTTTAATGCACAAATATTCACAGACCTACATCAACGGCTCGTATGTACCGCGGTCCTTTACAACTCACGTGGCACGTTCTTTAAACAAGTCTCCTGTAAATTTGACTGGGATTCAGCATCTAAGAGTTAATGAAAATATCATTAAAATATGACTGCACCTTGTTCGCCAAAAACTCTGGATTCAAGAGGGGAGCCACCGGGGAGTTTTCCGAGATACGCACTTCTGCACTTTCACCATCGATATGCTTTTCCTGAAGAATTGCTGAAAAAAAGTTATAAGCAAAAAAACCATTAAAAAACGAAATTTTATAAAATTTGGATTTTCTTGGAATACCCTGTTAGAGCGCATTTTTCATCAGAAAAATTTCAGATCCGGTTAAAAATGACCAAAATCATATCTGCTCTCAAGTAAGGTCCACTTACTTTGTCGAAAAATTAAAAAATTGACAGTTTTTCCGATAATTGTCGAAAAACGAGAGAAAATATCCGATTTTTTTATATATATTCATCTTTACGCTGAAATTTGGCCGGAACACGTTCAGATAAGGCTTGTCTAGCACCGAGCAAAGCCTCGATGCAAACTCGGGGCTTTATAGCGTGTCAAAAGAAAAAAAAAAAGCGCGTTCCCGACGGTGACTCACCTTCCCTTCCCTCGCAAGAAAACGTCGTACGCCCGACGTTCCTCGCGGATGCGACTATTTTAACGCGCAGGAACTGTTTTTGCCTACACGGCAAAATGCAGGCGATTATCACCGCCTCGGAGACTCTGGGTGATCTTGGCCGCAGGCTGAAAAGGGAAGTTGCCCCGAGAAATAGTGGATGCAGTCGCAAAATTAGTTGGTCGTTTGCAACACTCCTATTATCATAATTATTTATTTATAAAAATATTTATAAATAAGTAACAATATATAAACATATAAATAAATTATACATTTTTTAAAAAAAATATACCTAGTTTTTATTCAATGGACCAACCATAGTAAATTGTCTTTCAATTTTTCTGGAAACATCTGCGAATGAGCGTAGAAACTTCATAAGAAATTTCAAGAAAAACTGTAAATAGCTTTTCTATTTTTTTAAAAGAAGAAAAAACTAGGTAGGCACGAGCGAGATTAGTTACGCACTTTTTGAATGAAAGCCATCGAAATTCGTTTTTCTGGTGGAATACCAGTGACGTATTTGGACTAGCAGTGCCTCTTCCCTTCAACATTACCTCAGTGGTGGGCAGGATTTTACGGAAGTGCAAGTTAGGGTTTAATCCTATTAAAATTTATGACTCTTAATGGAAGAAATTGGTAAGATTAAATCGCAGGGGGTCGAGGGGAGGGGGAAAGAGAAGGGCGGGAATTGCGTGTCTCCGACAACAGCTGTTTGAAAAGCGTGGGTGCCAGGTTTTCATTATCTGAGAAAATGATAACAGGAAACCCCTAAGAGGGAAAATACTCCTTTTGACCATATATAGACCTTATTTTTGAGCACGAAAGTTATAAAATCTGTTTCAGAGTATAAAAAACCGTACTTCAGAATCGAAGTTTCTTAATTGTCAGAATTGATGATTTTCGATGACATATGGCAACAGTGCTCTCGGAAGTTTTTTTGATGGCACATCAGCGAATTATCCGATGAATCGCGAACCGTCTCCTTGCAAAACGTAAATAACATCGCATATTGAGTCGGTCAGCGTGTTTTTACTACGTTTGTTTGTACGCAATTACGGTTCCGCCCACGCGGTTTTACTGCTCGAATTAAAGTGTCAAATCTTATCGTGATTTCGGACGGGTCGTGTGTTTTTCGTGCACCTGTGAGTTCCATTTTTGTGGTTAACTTGTGTGTTCATCTGAAGCCTGTGAAGTGACTCAGACTTCTCTCCACGTTTCAGTTGTGTTTGGCCGGAATTATCGACCCCTCATTCACTCCGTTAGTATTTTTTCCATCCAGTATTCTATTAATTTTACTTCAGCCAATATTGATTCATATTTTCGATGCATGTTATGGCTCCTGAAAACAGGGGTAAAAATGCACATTACGGGCCCCACGAACTCCTACCGGAAAATTGATGGAAACTTCACAGGGAGGTAAAGTAAGGTAAGTAAAATCGAAATTAAGTGGCGGAAACCATGAAAAACGCTGTTTAATGATCACAATGTAGTGAAATAACACCAAAATTAAAGGGCTCACGAAACACGATTTCCGCCATTTTTGTTGTTGTTGTGGGGATACTTATTGTGATGCCAACCTAAGAAATGAAAGAAACACTGATTCGGGAGTACGCAAAGGCGAAAATACACTTTTATTCAGAAAACAGGAAAGTACAAGGTAAAAATAATGCAAAAACAGTAACAATTTCATCGAGTACTGGCGGTGGGTTTATAAAATTAGATTATAATTTAGACAAAATTTACAATTTCTAAAAAAATCAACCCTAACCTAATCTAACCTAACCTAACCTAACCTAACCTAACCTAACCTCCGAGCATTGCCTTACGTATAGCCTAACCTAACGTAACTTACCTGACGTAACGTAACGTAACCTAACCTACAGGCCCGCAAGTTAGGTCGCTTCGCGACCTAACCTGTGGACCTGTAGGTTAGGTTACGTTACGTTACGTCAGGTAAGTTACGTTAGGTTAGGCTATACTCAGGATTGTGGACCCCTCCCGCCCTTACGGGGTGAATGAACCCGCTCCGCACCATTCGGCGAACTCTTCATAGGGGTAGTAAAAATTGTGTTAGGTTGGCAGTATGATTCACTTCGCCACTAGTTCCCTGTTGCTCCGCATGGCAGCGTGTTATGACCCGTCCGCGTACCCGACGATATCGCCAATTTTAACCTACAAATTGTCGTTGAAAACCTCGTTTCATGTGTTTTCGTTCATGTGTTTTCGTTGAAAACCACATTTCATGTGTTTTGAGACGTTTCCGCCACCGTATTTTACCTCTCTGTGAAGTTAGAAACCAACTCCTGCCGACAGGAAGATCAGAAACTCGATATGCCCAGGGGCCGGTAATCTGCATAATAACCAAAACAGGCCACTGAGCGCAGTTTTTGGGGGGTTCGACTCTTTTTAGCACGAGTAAACCTCTCCTTTTAAGATCGTCTCTGCAGCACAGTGCTTTTTCTACCCTAAGTTCTTCGATTCGCAGTTGAGACACTTTGCCAGCACTGTAGGCATGTACTGGAAGCTATATTTCTTGATATGTTGCCATCTAAGTTTCGTTGAACGTAGGGAGGCATTTTTGATTCTACCTCTACTACTCAGGTTTGAAGGTACAGGCCTTAATTCTTGCAGAGTTATTCAGCTCATGGATTACCCACGTCTAAGTCTGGTAAATCGAAAAAGCTAGAGATTGCTATGTAGTGAATCTGTTCTGTTTCTCTCTCTGGGAGGGGGTATCCAAACAGAAAAACTCATTTGGCTCAAAGCTTTTAGTATAACCACTAAGTTAAAATGTCAAGTGGCCCCAATTATAGCTATTCTCTGTGTGCTTATAAGTTTTATAAATGAAAGAGAAGAAATAGTAATTAGGGGATTCAGCAGGATATGTTCCAGAACAAGCGTGCAGTCACGCTCAAGGCCTGTTCCGATTACGCGGTTGATGATCCGGTGAGGATGTTTTTTTAAGTCAAAGTAGAAAATTGACCTATCCTTCTCTCTCTATGTATGTCTACAAAGTAAAGTCATCTAGAATGGGATATCATAGGTCATAAGAGACATATTGATGGTGTAAGTCCGCAATCACGTACCTCATTTATGGTGTTTGAAAATCTCCGGTCCTGTTTTATTTTTTTAAAAGCGAACGAATCGACATAATTCTTTGAAGCTCCTGCAGGATCATCTTAGTGAAGAGAAGAAAAATCACGGCAGTTTTTAAGAACTCCTGTTAAGAAGTTTACCATTTGAAAAATAAAGTATGACAGGAAGTTTGCGACATCACGTACTGAGATATGTGGTTGCGGACTTACACGGTCAATTTGGGACTTTAACGTATCAGTCCTGACTGGTTGCTACTTTATAGGGCAAATGTTGGAGCACCAGAATCTCTGAAATCACTCGATGAGACTACCAGATTAAGACAGCCACACATTGCCACTGTATGAATGTTAAGATAATACAGCGTCTACTTACTTAGAATGGCGATAAATCTCAGTCAACAAGTTTTACTAAAGACTACCTACATCGACAAATGGACCGTGTTCAGCAGAATTGAACCAAGCCATATCAGCTATTACCAAAGTTAACACGGCAATTTAATTTTTTACAAGAGAAAGTTTGTGTAGATTTCTTTGAAAATTTCAAGGAATTTGTTTCGCACTGCATAGAAAATTCACTGAAATTTGCACACAAATCCGCATAATCGTTTTCATGTAAACAATTAAATTGTTCAATTAAATTTGGAAATAGCTGATGTGGCTTCGTTCCTTTCTGCTTAATGCGGTCCAAATATCAATGGTTATATCATGCAAATAATGCAAGTTCATTCATGAACCGTCGTATCAAAAAATTATAGCCTTACAAATGCTGATGTAGGTGGCTATAACATAGACATCCTTCAATATTCAAAGAAAGAAAAAGTACTCAAAGCACGATATTTTAGTACAAGAACCAGATTCAAAAATATTCAAGCATATACATTTATTTTTAGCAATATTTAAGTATAATACTTTGTTGAAGTTGAAAAATGCTTATCTAAAATGCAATTTTAAAATTTCTGACCATATTTCATTTTGAATTTTTCATATAAACTAACCAAAATACTTAAATACATGCATAAAAAAGTTTATCATTATTTTTCAAGTAGGTAATGAGAAGAGTAAAATTCTCAGAAAACCAGAAATATTGATTGACGGAACTCTTTTAGGGCAATAAAAGCTATTCAGAGAATTGCAAAGTCACAAAATTCGAAAGTTCGCATTTTTCTACGAAAGCAAAATTTGATGTACACCCTTTTACTCCAACATCAACAACTTTTTGACTGTATAGTGCCAACATTATGGTTACCCTCGGAAATATTGCGGCAAGGTTGCGTGGCTACGTTTTGCAAGACCGGAGCAAGCGATGACTGCCGGAGATTCTATTGGCACCCTTGGAGCTGGAATGCCCGGAAAATTAATTTCCAAAACACCTACCCAAGAATCCAGCTTCAAAATTTGACCAAGCTCCCTTGGTGACCCGAGCACCAATAACTTTTTATCTGTGTTTGGTAACATTATGGTCACCCCTGGCAATATTGCGGCAATGTTGCCGCGGTTGCATTTTGTGTATAGTCGAAGTGAACGATGACCATCGGTGCCATCAGTCTCGGAATTCTATTAGCTCATCCTGCCTCGCTAGGGCAAAACGTCGTATGAGGCTTCAACGTTGCCAAATTTCCTCGGGCCAATCACGAATTTTTCGGCAAATTTTCAAGCATTTGTCATCCGACTTTTCAGAGAATTTTCTTCGTACTTTGATCTAAAGTGTCTGAAAATTTCAAAGTAAAATATTCATAACTTTTTTCAAAAATAAATATTTTCCAAAAGGAAATTTGGCAGCATTTGAATTCTCATACGGCGTTTTTAGCCTAGGCCCGGGGAGCTGGAATTCCTGCCCGATTGCACTGCACAACTGCACGCATAGGGCAGCGGGCCTGACGTCTGACCCACTTTCTAATCAGAATCTCAGTCACCAACTCTAATAGCCTCCTGGCTTATGACCCAGGCTGCCAAGAGTGCCATCGTTGTGCACTTACGCATACAGACCTCGTTACGTTTGCACTTACGCTGCCAGATTGGAAACAAAATTGAATCGGCTTGTGCAAAAACGTCCGATGTCCAATACTGTGTTTCAGAATTTGAGTGGTTGATTTTTTTGCATCTCACTGACACATGGACCGCATTTAACAGAAAGGAACCAAGCCACATCAGCTACTGTCAAATTTAACTGGGCAATTTAATTTTCTATGTGAGAACGTTTGTGCAGATTCCTTTGAAAATTTTAAGGAATTTGCTTTGCGCTATGGAGAAAATTTACTGAAATTTGCACAAAAATCCGCACAACCGTTTTCTTGTATAAAATTAAATTTTCCAATTAAATTTGGCAATAGCTGATGTGGCTTGGTTCCTTTCTGTTAAACGCGGTCCACATGATGGTTTAACACGTTAGGAATGGAAAACAATTTTATGAAATAGCCCCTTAGTGTAATTAAACGTTCACAAAAGAGATCGATCTTACTCGTCAGTGTTGGGGGCAAAAGAAACCCCTACAATATTATGAAATCGTGTGTTGGACAAAGGACGTTATCGCACGAGCCGATTCAATTGAGGAATCAATGCCGCCTTGCTAAGGAAGAAAGCCGTATGTGTCATCAGACGTCGCCATTTTTCTTTTGATTTAAATCAAATTACTACCAAGGAAACTTGTGAATAATTTACCTAAATTTTTCAGTAAATTTTGTACGCATTGTAATCTAAAAAATCTAAAAATTTTAAGGAAAAATAGGCTCAACTTTTCTCCAAAATACAATTTTATCCGGGGAAATTTGGCGAATCTCGAATGTTCATACAGCGTTATTCTGTAGCTTGACTGAGTGGTAAAAGGATTCAATTGCATTGCAACGTCGCCAAGTTTCGTCCGAAAAATTATTTCTCTATTTTTCAACTCGACGACTGCACGTTTCGTACGGAAATTTCAGCAGACTCCCGTCGAATTACCAAGAAAATCCACGAATATTTTTCAAAGATTTGCCATTGTTCTTGAGTGAGAAAATAACTCGTAAATTTTAACGAAACTGTGCAATTTTGCGATGCAATTATTTCCCTGGCTCAGATGGAAGCCAATTTAATCTCAATATGTATAATTGCGAAAACATCTCAATCTCATCGTGATTGTCTCCGTGTATATCAGGATATTCCACGGCTTGGTCGTTCGTGTTTTTTCTTCAAATTTCCCGAATTTTGCAAATTTTTCTTTCAATGGCAATTTTTCTATGGCATAGCGTTACGAATTCAAAACAACGTAGTTTTTGGGTTACTGAAAATTGAATCTTTCCTTTGTGGCATGATAGTTCATTAGTTTTTTCTTTTTTTGAATATCTGATTCCCAAAAATTTAAAATTTTGAAAAAAAATTGGCACCAAATGTTTTTTATGAAAGCTACAAAATAATTTAGCGTCCCCTAGAATCTCAGATCCAAAATTCATTCATGTCACAGAAGTTTAAGGAATTTTGCGTGACTTTAAGTATAGTCGAAATTGTATGAGTCTTGAAAAGTCAGGAAATTTGAAATCCATGAAATCGCGTTTCCTTGTTAACACTCTGTGTCACTAATTTGGAGAAAAACATATATTAGCGCCCTCATGCAGTGATGCACAGAGCTTTGTTTACCGAAACCGCGTGGTCCTTGACTTGACGACCAACTTTTTTTCCGTGTTCCGTATGTCTCGCACTCGGTCGGTGCTTGCAAATGTAAACACATCGCGAAGACAATGAGGACGGTGAAAAGCCCTTGAACCTCGACGCACGTCAAAATGATTCTGATGCTCGATTCGGCTTGAGTAGTTTTTTGAGCCACATATTTGAAATGATGAACCGCAAAAAAATCTCTGTATTGAAAGTTATCCATTTCCATGAAATTTTATCACCTATAGGTACTTAAATGTAATTTCATGGAATTTCACGAAAGGAGAGGGGTATCGATAAGAGCTGTTTTTCGGCCCACCCTTGCTCATTGAAAGTCTATATTTTACGGACCACACCATGATCTAGTCATTTCCGGTCTCCTCTCAGGTTTACCTAATACTGGCCTGCATGTGGGACTGCATGCAGATTTCTGCAAAAAATGTGGATCTACGACTCTCGGCTGCAAAGCTCCAGTTTTAGGTTAGTACATGTACAACCGACCGAAAATGACCAAACCATGATGCATTCCGCAAAATATAGACATTCAGCGAGCAAGAAAATTGTAGAGTTCAGGAAAGTCAGGGTGGGCCCAAAATCGGTCCTTATCGATACCCCTCCTTTCAATGGAATGTTTTAAATTCCTGTAATGGACCTATGCAGTTTACCATGAAGTCTTGCTATCTGATCAGTTCAAGCGTGTCGAAAAATTAGGAATATTTTTCCTTTTTGTATGGAAAATGGCAGGGAATGATTTTTTCCGTCCGTCCGGGAATTTCAAATTTTTCCCCGACTTTTTGGCCGTTTTCATTAGAGGAGTGTCAGGGAATTTTTTTTTTTTTTTGAAAATTGCCAGACACCCTCATGATCATCTCCTGGGTGGTTTCACTATAACCGAAATAGTTTTGTCGCCGTAACAGACAGCACATTTTCGGCCATTTATATATTAAAGTTGAAAAGTAGAGCGATAAATCTTAGAAAAGCATTATAACACGTAACCCTGTGCAGATTAATGCAAAAAATTCGAGTATGATTATCTATATAAATGAAATCGTTCCTACTAAAAATATGACCGAACAATGTGTTGTCTGTTACGGTGACAAAACTATTCCAGTTATCGTGAAACCACCCTCCTGAAAAATCGTCGAAATTTCACTCTTCGTCAAAACGAAATTTCATTTTGCATCCGTGCTTGCCCCTGATTTTGTGTGCCCCGGTTGGCTTACCCGCGAAGAGTGCGTCGAGGTCGTTGTCTCGTGGGTCGTCGAAATCGGTGCGAGACGTCAACAAGTGACGCAATGCGGCATCGACGAGGAATCGGATTCGTCAGTGGGTTGGTCGTCGGTCGTCGGTCGTCCACTCCGGGGGCACCCTCCTTCACAACCGGCGCGCGGCAGCGAGGTGGGCCTCCAAACTGGTTTTTTGTTTACATCCAGTCGCGGGGCTCGTTTCCCAACCGTCCAGAACCAGTTCCCGCGCCCGCGCCTCGCTGAGTCCGAGCGTCGAGAAGAAATGGGAATTTTTTCGCCGCCATTGTCGGAGCCGACAATTTGAGACTGGGCATCGAGGAAATCGGCGAGGGTGAGAATGGAGATGTTGCATGTGCAGAGTTGAGAAATTTCGTGAAAGATTATAAGAAGAAATTTCATGAGGAAATTTCCAGAAATTTCATGGGGAAAAAGGAAAATTTCATGAGATTTCTTGTGAAATTTCACGAAATTTCATTCGATGAAACTTTTAGCAACTCTGTGCATGTGTGAGGAATTTGCGATTTGACTGTTGATTCTAACGTAAAAGTTAGCTAGAAACACGATGGTGCCACTGGTTTTCTCTGGAATCAACTCCCAAGCTCAAAAAAAGCTCTCAAGTTGAGGCCAAAATGGAGGGGATATCCCACGCTATCCTGAGAGTCCACCTCTACATCAAGACAAACTCTCCATGCAAAGATAGGGAGCAAATACATTAGCAGGGTTGCCGTGTTTTCAGTTTTGGAGTCCTCAAATAATGAGGCAGCCCTGTCAATGTATTTGCTCCCTATCTTTGCATGGAGAGTTTGGTCTTGATGTAGAGGTGGACTCTCAGGATAGCGTGGGATATCCCCTCTATTTTGGCCTCAACTTGAGAGCTTTTTTTGAGCTTGGGAGTTGATTTCAGAGAAAACCAGTGGAGCGGACTATGGAGTGGACCGGAGAATCGGAGGTACGGCAAGGAACTTATGGAATGAAAGAGGGAACAGAGACAGGAATTCGGGAATGATTTGATCAAATATTACAAAAAACGTCCGACTCGTGTGATCTGAATTCCCGTTTGTAACATCCATAAGCCGCGTTGTCTCAACTCTTTCTTGAAAGGGACTTCTAGGAAAAACGCCGTATGAACATTCAAAAGTTGCCAAATTTTCTCCGGTAAAATTTTTATTGTTTAGGAAAGTTATGAACATTCTCCCTTGAAATTTTCAGGGACTCTAAGTGAAATTGCGAACAAAATCATCTGAAAAATTGGAAGGAACTTTCATAAGTTTACTTAAAAGTTCGTGTTTTATCGCAGGAAATGGTGACGCCTGAAAGCTCATACGGCGTTCTTCCATTCGGCGCTCGCGTAAAGTTCTGTCATGGCAGAACTTTATGAAAGCATGGTATCTAAGATCTGAAAAAACAGGGAATTTGAGGGGCTCGGAGCGCATAAGTGCAGTTTCGGAATCACTAAGGGAGAGGTGAAAAAGCGGATTTATTTTTCTCCAAATTCTCGAAGAAAATAAAAATTTTCGCAAAAAAGTCTGGCAGAAATTGAGAGAAAATCCGGAACCCTCGTCAGTAAATTTCGTGAACTGGAATAAAAAACACATTGGATCTAGAGTCCAGACTCTTGTAAACATTGCCAAGAAAATAGACTCTTGATTCAATCAGATTTAAGCTTAAATCAAAAGGAAATCCTCTCCAATTAAGAGGCTTGGTTCTTGATTTAAGCTTAAATATGATTGAATCAAGAGTATTTTTTCTTGTCGATGTTTTTAAGAGTCTGGACTCTAGATCCAATGTGTTTTTTTCCAGTGTGTCGGTGATCAATCAGTAAACGTATCAGAGAAATATCGGAGAATGGAACAAATGAACGGAGTCAAAGAATTTGTCAGGGAATTGGTGCTATAAACCTGCATTTGATTTAACTATCAAGGTAATTTTTGGCGACTTGGTACAAACTGTTTTTGTTGAATTTTTTAGAAAATATTTTGACATCAATGATATAAGTATGTTTTAGTTATTTTTTTCATGATACCATAAATAATAATATTGCTTTGATTGAATCTAGGACACTTTTTACACAAGCGCGACCAACATTGACTATTTCCTAGTTATTTTTTACTATACTTTGATTGAAATCTTCGAATGCATTGCCTTGATCTCAGCGCCCGTTGACTGAGCGTTATCAGTGGCGTGGCGTGTTTTGCAATCTATCGATTGATTTGCCATTTAGACCTATGGAAAAGGATCGATAGACAGGGTGTTCGCAACGAACAACTTATTAACCGATTCTTTACCATAGGTATAAATGGGGATATATCGATAATATAATCGATCATTCACGCCTCGCCACCGAGCGTAATAATCTAAACCATCATCTCATTCTTCATTTATGATAGGAAAAAAGGAAGGACAAAAAATGAAATCAACGAATAAGATATCTTTTTATGCAAATTGAGACCGCCAGTTTTGGACTATCAATGCGGTATTTCTTAATATTTTATCAAGTCTCGCCGTATCTTCTATGAAACTCTGAAATTTCAACATACCTTGTCTTGCTTTTTTGAGTGTCTCTTTTTCCTCTGAAATCACGCTTGCAACTAATATGAGTCATACACACAGATTTCAGGTTGACGTATCAACATACGTTCTGGAAAAAATATCACACCCCGAAAGTTTTTTATTTTATTTAATATTTTTCTGTTCTAGTATTTGATTTGAAGAATTGTTTTTTCTCCGAAGAATAATTTCATTCAATTCCAGAAAACTGAAAGTGGAATAATTGTTTCTCTAATTAAATTCATGTTTTACTTTACTGAAAAGAAACTAATTTTATATCACCGATAACAAATTCAAGTTTCACCAAATTGAAAAGCTTCTTTTGCTTTATAAAAATCTCATGTAAGCAATAACGTATTAATTATTCGTAGTATTCCTCGTGAAATTGTCCACTAACCACACTCCTTGAAATCAAAAAGTGACAAAATACACATCAAAATTTGCGGTTTTAGTCAAAAATTTTATGTGCGACCTCTCTGATTGACTCGGTTCACTGTGGAACGGGCCCAAGGAAGTCAGAGCGCCTGAAATTCGTTGTGTATGCAACACGGACATCCGGTGAACACGAATAGTTGCATCCAGACCTAACCGTTGAGCCTCATTTCTTATTGTTAGAGCCTTTTACAGTTTTGTAGATGTCATGAAGATTTTGGCTTGCATGTCTTTTTTCTGTTTAACGCAGTCAAATATTTTTACCTAGCTTCTTGTTTTTCTTTTCTTCACAGGGTGCATGGAGGTTTCCATCGTCCGGTCTTCCTGTTGATATATTTCGTCGTCCGATATATTTCCTCACACCTTTGGCCTTTGGTAAGTTTGATGAAATCCTAATCATATTATTTTCAATGATTCATTTTTTTCTCAACGTATCATCAGTGAAAGCAAACTCATTATTTTGGGAAATGCGCAAGCTTCTAGAAGTTATTCTTACCAGTTGCCAGAAGGTGAAATCTTAATCACGGGTCAAAGAACGACAAATCGCCGACTGGTCTGGGTCTCAAGCGGGTCGACCGATTAATTTTATCTGCCGAGGCGCGATTGAGAGGGAAGTCGCAAGTCGAACTAATTACATAATTCCATGTAATAGTTTAATTTCGCGATTATAGTTTTTTACTTATCATGGCAGTGGTGTCAGTAACCGTATGTTTGCAGACGAGCAACTCGTCAAGTTTGAAATTGGGAGGTGACTTTTTTTGTTTTTGTTTTTTGGGCGTTGAAGTACTGTAAATCCACCGAAGTGTTACCTTTTTCCCTCGGTCATATTCTTTTCCACCCTCTTTACTTCTCCCCTCCCCGTTTTTCGTGAAAAAGTTTCGTTTAATTTAAAAAAAAAAACAAAAAAACAAAAAAACAATGCTATATTTTTACGTGAAAACTAAGCAAATTTCTGCAGTGGAAAAGGAGACAAAGCTGATTTTAGCCTCAAATTGCCTTTCGAGCGGGTCAAATTGTCAGAATTTACTGGGGGAGGCCCCACAAACCCCCCTCCCACACCCTCTGGAGGGAGTCCGCGGACATCCCCTACAAATCCGCGGCTGTTTAGAGGGGGAAAGGGCTGCAAAGTAATAAAGTTAGGAGAAGGGGCTCGTCAAGTACCNGGGGGGGGGGGGGGGGGGAGAATGACACCACTACATGGAAAATACTAGCAAAAAGTAGATGTGTTTACGCGTGCGGCCGCGAGGCAGCTGTATGTGATTATACGAAGAAATCTAATTGCCACGAATTTCCTGTGTACATAGACTTCTTTTGCAGTAATTAGACCGGTTTAAAAATTTGCATCCAAGTCAATTCGCTATCATTAACTCTTTTGTCGTCATTAATGCTTATATATCAGAGTTTGCTGGATATCACGTTATCATTAACATGCGCTTCTTGACCTCTCTTTTCTCATCCGGATTTTTCCGAGACATCCCACTAGTTCCTGTCAGCGATTTTCCGATCATTACCAAGTCAGCGAAGCGTTCGCTGTTGGGTTCGGTTTTTACGGACGGTTTTACAAATTTCAACAAAAATCAACGGATAAATTTTGGAAATAGATTTAATTGTTTTTCACTGTATAACATATAAATACGGAAGAAACATTCCTATGAATTAGTTATAATTTGAGTTAGAAGTGAACTTACTTACTTTGAAATTTGCAATATCAGCCTTATTTTTTCCTAGGTTCATTCATTGTATTTTTTGGTAGTAAAAAAATCTTTGTAATTCTTCGCAAAAATCTATTTCCAAACGATTAATCGTCCAGAAATGCGGATCTTCTTTTCTTTGTTTGATTAAAAACCGTAAAAAACATTAGTTCTCAAATAATTAGATTCTCAGTCTCGAAAATATTTTCATCAAATATTTTCCTCGTAAAATCCATTTGTATATAGTTTAATTTGTATATTGCTTTTTGCTATCGAAACGAATAACCACATATGTTTCCCATAACACCGTTACGGGCATGTTACTACGTAACGGACATAGGAATGGTGTTACACAGAGAAAAGTGACAAAAATTTGGTTCGCGTAGGAAGTAAAACAAAAAATAACCCTAACTTTCGGTTAACTCTATGGTTTCTCAGTCTCTCCAGTTTTTTTCTGCGCGAAGTTCACAGCAAACTGCTCCAGAATCTGAGTTGGTTCGTGTTTCACTTCGTATAGTAACCACAAGTAACACAAGAAGACAAATATTTTTATCAATGTACCTAGGAAACGTATGATGCATCAGCACCATTAGTGACGTCATTCGTTTTGAAGTCGTACAAAAAAAGCACAATGCTCAGCTGATTGTGAGATAATATATCCGTATACATTCATGTTTTCCCCACGATTATATTGCAAGAAATAGTTACAGCACGGCGGCACCTTTCGTCGCTTCACAATGCATGCAGCTGACGCGTTAACATTGATCAAAGACGAAATGAACAACGTCATATGTATTTTTTACAACGGTAAACAATAATTTTTTCGAGCGGCGAGCTTTCGAACTTTTAGCTGCGCGGATGCCTTTCGCGAGGCGAAAACAAATCGCGTTAATTGACATCTTGTCCTGTAGCCAAATTGTTTTCTTCAGGCTTCGCGCCAGCGACGTCACAGTCCACATGCGTGTTGCGTATCGAGAGCTCACAAATGTTTATGACAACGAGCATCCCTTATTCTCGCCAGTGGCGATGCGTGAATGGTCGATTAGCGATATTTCCCTATTTGAAGCTATGGTAAAGAATCGATTGTTAAGGTGTTCGTTGCGAACACGTAAAGAATCGATTGTTAAGGTGTTCGTTGCGAACACCCTGCAGGGTTGCCGGCGGTTTGAAAAAACTGGAAAATCAGGGACTTTGCCAGGGTGTCTACAAGTCCGGAAAGTACGGAAGTAGTACTGATTTTTTAAGGGCGGACCGGAAGTACTAAAAAAGTGCGTAATTCCGTAAGGAGGTCCGGAATTTTTTGATTTCTTGTTGTCATTTTTGTCGCAATTTGAGCGGGGAATTCAAATAGTTGAAATTTGCCGAATTTCGTCAATTGGAGGTATTGAAAAAGTACTGAATTTTTCTGTCGAGGAGGGACTGAATTTTCTGGGAATGTACTGAAAAAGTACTGTAAAAGTACTGACTTTTGGCCAGCCTGTTTTGGTAGACACCCTGTTCGCAACGTACTAAGGTATTGCGCGTTCATTGTACTTTTCACCCAAAAATAGCGTGTTTGCAGTTATTTTCTTAAAAATTTACCGTTTTCGCAGCAATGTTTTCGTAAATTCAACACTATGAGTAAAGTAGCAACTTCCTAAGAAAATTTAAAACTCACGCAGTAATTTTTTCGTAACTTCAACGCTTTTGCCCTTGTTTTGTACCAATTAGTGCGTTCGCTCTGATTTGTGTAAAATTTCAACATCCTTATCATAATTCGTACAAAACAGTACAGTGAGTGGTCATTCTTAAGAATACAACTAATTTTTTGATTCGTGTAACCGAACATTCAGGTCATGTAATCGACCTTCTTCCATCAGTTCTTTCAACCTCATGGATTCAATCGTACGAACCGAAAGTTCGGTCACATGAACTGAAACTTGGGTTTGATGAACCGAGTAGTTGAGATGAGCACCATGTTCTCCTTCATCTTATGGACACGCAATTTTATCATCTTGGAAGTCAAAATAGTTGTATTACGCGTCCCGCCCCATCCAACTTTTCTACCCTGCGTTAAAATCCCTCAGTCAGCGTAAAAGAGACCAAACTCTTTTTCATTGTTGCGGTTGTGAGAGAAATTTTTCTTGTTTCACAATTGTAACCGGATTGGTATAAAAGAACCTCATCCTCTGGAAGAAAATTTCCGAAACATTGAACTTCGCGCGAAAACCGATCGCTGGATGCGCCTGCAAAACTGTAAGAATACTTCAAGCATTGCGTCACCTTCCCGATCTCTAGTTTCACTCCCGCTATCGGCGCTCTTGGTGCGTTCATAAGTTCGCCTTCACTGAGCCGAGGTAGGCAATTTCTTGATCCAGGAGCACGTTGATTTGTATCCTATCTTGTCGTACCTTTTTCGATCATTTTCACTACCTTTTATTCTCATCGTGGCTTGACGCCTTATCACCTGTCATTAACAGATTATTAAAATTAGGTTGTTGGATGAAATGGACATTTCCAATTAATTGTAGTAGTACCCCAATAAATTAGATTACTAACCCAAGTTTTTTTTTTTTTTTTTTTTTTTTTTTGTTGTTGTTTTTTTTTTTGTTTATTTGCCGCTTAAAAAAGAATCGGTACAAAAATTCTATTTCATACAATGAATGAAAGGTAAATGTAAAAATGTTGACCCAAGTATTGCGATACTACCACAATTAATTGAAAATGTCCATATCATCTGAGAAATAGAGAATCTGCAGGTGTCTGAAATTTGATGAATTTCGTGTGTAAGTGGAAACTTCTGAGTGAACTGAACACGAGGATACCCTTCGATTATGAATTGAACAATTATTGGAGAATATATGACAGAATTATCTCATCTGATAGAATACGTGTGTTTAAATGGGAAATGCCGCCAGATGACATCACTAGGCGGTGCATTTTCTCACTTTTAAGTCTATTTCTATAGTATTTCCCACACTGTAAAAAAAACACATTGGATCTAGAGTCCAGATTCTTAAAAACATCGACAAGAAAAAATACTCTTTGATTCGATCGGATTTTTGGTTAAATCAAGAACCAAGCCTCTCAATTAGAGCAGATTTCCTTTTGATTTAAGCAAAAATCTGATTGAATCAAGAGTATTTTTTTTGTGAATGTTTTCAAGAGCCTGGACTCTAGATCCAATGTGTTTTTTTCCAGTGCATAGCAGAAAGAAGTTACAAGACATACTGTAAAATCAGCTCTTTAAGCACTTTCAGATGAAGCAATAAAAAATTAGCATGCGAATTCCCCATCGGGGTAATTCCACAGTTTTACAGTATAACCCCTAAGACTGTTTTTCCGTTAACGTTCTCTTTAACAATATTAAATGCTGTTTGAAACGGGCATAATTGCTGCTAGGACATGTCCGCTATCGAGTTGACTCTGACGTGATGCCATAACCGAATCTCAAAGAAATCGGTGCACTGTTCCGACAATATTTTCTGCAGTGCAATTTCTTCCTGATAGGATTCTGCTGATTCAGTCTTCGATTACGTGCGTGAGTCGGAATGACGTGCCGCCGTGCAAAAATGAACAGAATGAAACGAACAGAAAAGATTCGATCTGTAAACGAAAGCAAGCCGCGAGACGTAAGGCCGTATCAATCGTCCTCAGGGAAAAGTCATTCGTCTGATTGAAAACAATTGAAAACGCGCATGGCTTCTATGATATACTGTGTGAAGCCGTGAGTTTTTTCAAGAAAACATTAAAATGAAAAACATGTAACACAACATGACTTTAATCACATACGCACTCTCTCGCAGTGGAGTAGAAGGTCAGGTGTTTTAACAGGGTGTCTATCATCAGGAAAAATCGGAAAATATCAGGAATTTTGGCCGATCAGGAAAAAATTTGAAAAATCGGACGTTGTATCAAGAATTTTTCTTATGCGAATCTCCTGAGCGGAGAAAGTCTTACTGCTTTTTGCCTACCGTGCTAGGAGTCGAGAAAAATCAGGAAAATATCAGGAATTTTCAAAATGAAAAATTCAGGAATTTTTTATACAATATCAGGAAAAATCAGGAAAATATCAGGATTTTTCAAATGAAAAAATCTAGACACCTTGTTTACTGTCTTCGGATACTGATGCCTTGTAGCTCATTAAGAATCAGAGAAGCTTCCTTTTAAAGTTAGGTAAAAGCAAAAGACGGAGGATTTTGCTCTACAGTTACTCATGGATTCGGTTTTTTTTACCTAGGTACAAAAAGAAAAGAATAATAATAATAATAATAATAAAAAACTGAAGGACGAGTCAAGGAATTTCGATTTTTGAATCTATTCGCCCGTCTGTCATCAATTTTAATCAAATCTTTCCGAAATTCGTCGAATTTAATTTTTTTCATTCTCATTTTTATTGATAATGTCATAAGCTAAATTCGTCAATCTCGTATTTTCCATACGATCTGTTAGTAGCTCGATCAATTCTTTTCAGCTCTAAATATTTTTGTAGAAATCGTGCTCCTTTATATGTTACTCATGAATTTTTTTTTTTTTTTTTTTTTTTTTTTTTTTTTTTTTTTTTTTTTTTTTTTTTTTTTTTTTTTCTTTAAATTATAAAAAAACACTAAGAAGTGGCCCGAACTGTATGTAACAAGGTGGAGAATTGGTGCTGGGTCCACACCGTTTCGCGGGGAAACAAAGCCAAGAAATTTCCTCAGCCTCAGTTTCATACTGGTACGCATTAGAGTTCAAAAATTTATTTTGACTCTAATTTTAATTTTTGGAATTTCTTGGCTTTGTTTTCCCGCGAAAAGGTGTGGACCCAGCACCATTTCTCCACCTTGTTTATATGTTACTTTTAATCTGTGTAAACATTTATTTTTGTTGAAAAATCAGGTTTACACTCTGCAAGAAAATTTGCATGCGGGAGCATATTGTTCTGGTAAAGGGAAAGGAGATTTTTATAATTGGACCTCGTTTTGCAATCAGGAAACACCATCTCTAGCTCATCCGCGAACAGATCTATCATGGGGAAACCAATGGCACTTACGCTGTTATAATGAACCAGAAATAGCGGTTCCTTCCTTTGTAATTCAGTCCCATCACAATATCTGACTCGTTCTATATTTAATTATTTCTGAAGACTTCACTCCACTAGAACTCGAATGTTGTTATCAGTTTGATAACGTAAATGAGTCTGCTGACTTATTAATTTTTGCCTTTCGCCTCCTGTGAGTAGCCCGTAAATGATGTAACATTACGTTAAAGACCGTCAATGAATTATGCAATTGAAAGGAAAACAAGTTTATTCGGAGTAACTTGCACCTCTACGTACATATTTTCCTTTCACGAGTGTCCAAAACATCGCATATATTTTTTGATAGTCTTGGATTCTTGAAGGAGAATGGAATACAAAATTGTAAAAATTACCCGTGAGGACATTTTATTTTTAGATTCCCCGGCTTTTTTCACGGCTTTTTTCACGGCTTTTTCGCGTGTCGTGGAAGAGTAATCCTGAGGAAATAAGTTCGAAATTATTCCCAATATTTTTTTCGATGACAGTTGTCTGGGGTTTATCAAGAATATGCAACTTCTTCATTGGCTCAACAAATTTGAACACATACCTACCCAAAATTGGATTTTTTTAGTATTTTTCCCCCTGGACTTTGCCAAATTTTTTGTGATCATAGGTACATCAAATTTCTGGAAACCTTTTGAAAATGTTCCCTTGGATTTCTCACCGAATCTTATGGAAAATATTTTTAATCATACGGTTTAACAACATTAGATAGTTACCAAAGTTCTCACGAAAAATTGTTAATTTCCAAAAAAATGTATGAATATTTATATTTGGAAATTAGACTTGATTAAGGAGGTGTCAAAACTCCTTACCTCTACTTGAACATTTTGGGAATAAAATTCTGAAAAAAAATCCTCCGGAAAATTTTCCAAACGCTCTATTTTGAATATGATCTGAATAAAAATAGTGAATGTTTTTATGAAAATGGAGGAAATACAGTGTTGCCAATTTGCAAAATCGCAACTGATCACGGCAGTATGCATAAAGCACCGCTTAGCGATCCTCATGACCGAGTAACTTCCTTCCTCGGCCCGCGGTTCTATGATGCGAAAGCTGCCTCGTGTTTCGAGACTAGAACTCGAGCTTTGAGCTTTCGGGAACCACCATCCGGCCGTGCGGAAACCGGAATAAAAAATATTCGTTTTGCCGAGTCACTGCTCAAAGAATTCGGAAAACAACGACGGTGTTTCGGTGTTTTCTCGTCGCCTTGACCAGGTTCGTCGGAAGTCCTTGTCAGGTTATTTGATAATTATTGTGCGACGTAAGTTCGGGACGGTCCGCGGGCGCACAGTGGATCGAGTCAATTAGAGAAATCGGACATGAATTTTTTTTCTAAAACTGCAAATTTTGATGTTTATTTCGTCACATTTTAAACTGTATGGGGTGTTTCCAGAAGGCAATTTCACGAGGAAATCACTGGAACCACTTTCAAAATCTAAAAGTTCTGTAAAACTGGGATTATAAGCTTTTAAAGTTTCCGAATTTTGTCCAACCTCTCCTATTGACTCGACCCACTGTGGAGCGTGTAAAGCTAGCACATCGCCACACTGCCGTGCTAAGCAAGAACGCCGTATGAGCATTCAGCTCCTGCCAAAATTCTCCCCATAAAGTATATATTTTTGAGGAAAGTTATGCATATTCTTCCTTGAAATTTCCAGATGTTTCGGACGAAATTGTGAACTAAATTTTCTGAAAAATTGGAAGAAAAATATT
Source organism: Bemisia tabaci (assembly GCF_001854935.1). Lineage (NCBI taxonomy): Eukaryota > Metazoa > Arthropoda > Insecta > Hemiptera > Aleyrodidae > Bemisia > Bemisia tabaci. The sequence continues at coordinate 273,518 of NW_017555888.1, forward strand.
CACTATTTCTCCGTGAAATTCGTGCTATGTCGAAGGAAATTTGGCAACGCTTGAAGGCTCATACGGCGTTTTTTCTCAGCGCGACAGCGTAGAACTCCCAATTAGATTCGGGTCTCTTGACTATTAACGGAATGTATTTACGCTGAAAGGAACTATGTGCATAGGGTTTGCGTGTAACAAAGTTCCTTTCAGCATAAATACATCCAGCTGAACGTATTTACGCTAAAGGAAACTATGTGTATAGGGTTTGTGTGTAACATAGTTCCTTTTAGCATAAATACGTCCAGCTGAACGTATTTACGCTAAAGGGAACTATGTGCATAGGGTCTGCGTGTAACAAAGTTCCTTTCAGCATAAATACATCCAGCTGAACGTATTTACGCTAAAGGAAACTATGTGTATAGGGTTTGTGTGTAACATAGTTCCTTTTAGCATAAATACGTCCAATGAACGTATCTATAACGCTAAAGGGAACTATGTGCATAGGGTTTGCGTGTAACATAGTTCCTTTTAGCATAAATACGTCCAACTGAACGTATTTACGCTAAAGGGAACTGTGTGCATAGGGTTTGCGTGTAACATAGTTCCTTTTAGCATCCAGTTGTACGCATGTAAACTGAAAGATCTATACCTTATTGCGCGCCTACCCTGGTTACTTAATAATTTGCTCTTAGTTCAGAGAAATTCGTTGTAAACTCTTCAACGACTCCTGCGTAAATGCAGTCAAGCGTCCATCGCCACTCTTCATGAGACCTCAGTGTTAATTAATTCCAATCATTTCGAAGCTCTCAACGGTAGCTTCTGTCGCTCTTATTTGTCATCGTGTTTCATGGCTCGAAGTAATTAACAATTATCTTATCGTAACATCTAAACTACTGTAACTTGGAAACACGTGGCCAGCCAACTCCACGAACGTGACGACGAGCTTATATGGGAAATCTAAACAAACAATCATCAAGAGCTTTTAACTTTTTTATTCTCGGAGGAAACTGAAAGCTGTATAGGAAAACAGAGATACCGCCGGAGACAACCGGAAAAATTTGAGGTGTGTCTTAGTCGTCCGAAGGAAAACTCACTGGAAAAAAACACATTGGATCTAAAGTCCAGACTCTTAAAAACATATGCATCGGCAAGAAAAAATACCCTTGATTCAATCAGATTTAAACTTAAATCAAGGACCAAGCCTCTTAATTTGAGCGGATTTCCTTTTGATTTAAGCTTAAATCCGATTGAATCAAGAGTATTTTTTCTTGTCAATGTTTTCAAGAGTTTGGACTCTAGATCCAATGTGGTTTTTTTTCCAGTGCTCTGTATGAGGATTAGAACGTTGCCAAATTTCTGCCCACCGGTAAAATAGAAGTTTCTGATGAGCTTGTAAATTTATCTTCTTTACAAATTTCCAAGAGCATTCTTTTTTCCATTTTTCTAGACAATGTGATAATTTCAGTGACAAATATTCATACTTTTCCTCCAAAATGATTATTTTATCAGAGGATAGTCAGAAATTACAGCGTGTTTCCCATATGCTTGGCCAAAAAATATACTGCGTTTGCATTTTGCAATTTGAAACTACTATTCTTTACACATCTCCAAAGGAAAAAAAGTCTTCCAGATCCAGAGTCTAGATTTCTAAAACAATTGACGAGCTAAAATACTCCTGATTTAATCGGATTTTTGCTTGAATCGAGAACCAAGCCTCTTAATTTGAGTGGATTTCCTTTTGATTCAAGGAAAAATCCGATTGATTGAAGAGTATTTTTTCTTGTCAAATTTTTTAAGAGTCCGGACTCATAATCCAAGAGTCTTTTTTTTCTAGTGCGTAAATACCCCTATCTGAATCGGGGAACTGATGGCAGATACGTTTTTTTAAAATGCGTCAGAAATGGACGTATTTCTATCAAACGGAACTATGTGCATTAAGATATGAGCCCTGAGACCTATAAGAATACATGCTCAACAAGTCTCACGTCATGATGCACATAGTTCCGTTTGATAGAAATACGTCCAAATAGTAGTTCCTTATTGCAAAATTTGGTCCAACCGGGCATCGTCGCAAGTATCAGCATCAAGACTCGAACTAGATCAATTCTAATTCAGATTTTTTGCCGTTTCCTTTACTTCTTTACAGCTGTCTTTTTCGTAGTGTTACTTTGAAAGTTCTTCCGTTGAAAAAATGAGGTTACTAGGAGATTGAGGTCATTGTCTAGTTTGGCTAGCTCCTTATGTAACATCAACTGCGTTGTGTTTTACCGGCGAGATAGCTCCCGCACTCTCCTCCTCTCCTTCCGTCTCTTTCGTCGCTCTGAAAGTTGTCACTCCACAGGTGGTCTAAAACTCGGTGATACAGTGAGCTTTTAAACATGTGTTTCCACGATCGTAGTGGGAAAATATTCGATGTTCGTATCCTGAACTCCGAAGAGGTGTATGGTTTTTCCAAAGAAAATCCCGGTCAAGTGGGAGAAAACTTTGATCTCTCATCAGGGAATAGGCTCCTGAAAATGAGGGAAAATCAGGGAATGAGCATGGTCAGGTCGTCTGCAAGTCCGGAAATGCAGTAAAAGCTCGCTAAGTCGGAATACGGTTAAGACGAAATGCCGATTAAGTCGAATTCTTTTTCGGTCCCTAGACACGTCCATAAGTTAAATGGAGAATCGGTTAAGACGAATTGCCGCTTAAGTCGAATTTTTTTTCGGTCCCTACACAATTCGACTTAGCGAGCTTTCACTGTAGTACAAACTTTTTAAGGGCGGTCCGGAATTACTGAAAAAAATTCCGCAAAAAGGTCCGGAAATGTTTTAATGTTTTGTCATTTTTGTCGCAATTTCAAATTTTCGAAATTATTCGAATTCCGTCAAATGGAGGTCCTGAAAAAGTACGGAATATTTCTGTCGGAGGAGGTATTGAATTTCTCGAGAATGTACTGAAAAAGTACTGTAAAAGTACTTACTTTTGAGCAGCCTGTTTTAGTTGACACCTTGATGGTTATGAGTTCTAGACACCTCAATTCTGCCATGCTAAGGAAGAACGCCGTATCAACATTCGAGAGTTGCCAGATTCCCTTCGATAAAATTTTCATTTCCGAGGAAACTTATGAGTATTTTCCCTTAAAATTTTCAGGACTTTTCGGTGGAATTGCGAGCAAAATTATCTGGAAAATTGGAGGAAAAGTATTCATGGGTTGACCAAGATATTCATGTTTTGTCAAGGGAAATTTGGCAACGCCTGAAGGTTCATACGGCGTTCTTCCTTAGCACGGCAGAATTGGCGTAAGCCTACGTCGTGCACAGAGGCAAGCTGGAAGCGTTTCCCCCAAAAATAGCCGCAGTCCTAAGTTTTCATCCCTTTCGATGGCCTCTGAGAGAGCGATCCAAAGAGGCTTTTCGGATCCGTCTTTATCGGACCCGATTAAAGGCGTTCAAAGGGGGAATCAACGGCTCAATTTAATGTCAAGGCTCCCCGTCCTGCACAACGCCCTAATTCCGTCGCCCTTCCTATCTCAATTTCCACTTGAGCCCTGATTCATATGAAGATCCATGCTTTCTGGGGCTCTTGGACAGTGGCGTGGCGTGAACTGCGATATATCGATTCTTATGCCATTTAAACTTATGGAAAAGAATCGATAAACAGGGTGTTCGCAGAGAACACCTTCATAATCGATTCTTTACCATAGGTTTAAATAGAGTAACAATCGATACATCGCAATTCACGCCACGCCACTGCTCATGGAGGGATTAAGATACGCCCTTAGGTCAAAGGAGCGACGATTTGAGAGGCTTCACCCACTCAACAGCCGGCGACGCGACGCTCGACTGGGGAGCAAGTCTGTATTGCCGAGGAAGAACCACCCATCTCCAATTGGAACCCGTATGCGCATCTTCGGTTTTTCCCCAAGAGCTTTCGGACGTCTGCCTTGTTGGATGTGAACTTGTGCTAATGAACCTTGATTGCTTTGTTTACGCTCTTACCCACCTTCTCCGTCCGATGACTATCATTTGCGCAGGATCTTGTCCGCTTGCATGTCATTACGTGCGTAAATACACTTAATTTACGAGGAAAACATGAAGGAAACGCAAAGCTCGTTCGATACATGATAATGTGCAAAATGTATGATTTTTGGGGATTCCGAGATGAATGTCTGAATTAATTTGTTGTAATGATGATGAGACACATTTCTGCAAAATGAGTGTATTTACAATCAGGGTGTCTACTGGTCCGGCAGCACCGATTAAGGTACATTTTGCCTAAATAATAAAACTTACCCTGCAGTCCTATTCTGAGTCGGAGGGTATGGATTTGATCCGACATGAATCGATTGAAAAGTAAAAACGTGCGAATTGATGGGCGTGAACCAATAGACATTGATTCGATCGATTCGAATCGATAGAAAAATAAAAATGAGAATCGATCGACAAACCCCGTGAATCGATCGACAAAATCCGTGGATCGATCGCCTTTTGCGTGCATTGATTGACCAACTGTTTAAGTCGCGAATCGATCGGCGCCAATTCGATCGATTCTTTGCTTTGGCGATCATTCCGCGGATTTTGTCGATCCATCCTCGGATTTTTCGATCGACTCGTGTTGATTGAATCCATACTCTCCCTCTAAATCCATCCTTCTATCCACATTCTGAATCATTTCCCTCTTTCAATCATCCCGCACATATCACATTCTCCGAAGTCAATGTGCCCGGGCAAGACAGGTGATCGGTGCTCATACTGGAAGCAGCTCACGGCGAGCCGTCGCGCTAAGTGTAGAAGCGCCATTCTTCTCGCGAGCGAGCGTTGGGCTTTTATGGCATTCGGTATTCCGGCGCGACTCGGCGAGTTCAAGGCCGATCGCTGCGAGCCGCGAGCAAGAAGCGCGAGTCCACGCCGGTCCCCGGAAATTAGGCAACCCCGCCGGAGACTCGCTCGAGGAAGTGCAGCTCGCTGCGTGCGTCCCGGCCCCTGGAAATTAGGCAACCGCGTCGTACATGACGGACCAACTCCTGCAACACTTTTGTGCACTCACGAGCGCGTCGAACCCGCTTCAGGTGTCTGCAGGCGCGCACTGTGGATCGAGCGCATTAATGTCGGAAAATATTGGATGGCAAGCATTCATGATGCAGATGCACTGGAACAAAAAACACATTGGATCTAGAGTCTAGACTCTTAAAAACATTGACAAGAAGAAGTACTCTTGATTCAATCAGATTTCAGCTTAAATCAAGAACCAAGCCTCTTAATTTGAGCGGATTTCCTTCTGATTTAAGCTTAAATGTGATTGAATCAAGAGTCCAGTTTCTTGTCAATGTTCCTAGAGGCTGGACTCTAGATCCAATGTGTTTTTTTTTCTAATGTGTATCAGAAAACGCTCCGCTGAAGTCAGGAACTGAACTCAGTTGACTGATGGATTTTGGCTGACTGATGGATATTGTAATTAAAGTAGACCAGTTGATGACTGATGGTCACCATGCAACAGTCCTCTTTGATCACAATTGGACAAGCCGTCAAATTTTGACCAGAATGGAGTGCCACTATACATCCAGGGTTGCCATAGTCAGGGACAACCGGGAAATGTTAGGAAATTTTAAAAAGTCAGGGAAAACTGGGAAATTTCAGGGAAAATGACGAAAATGTCAGGGAAAATTTGTTGAAGCAACTTCATTTGCTCTCTAGAATGGGTTTGAAGTTTCGAACAACAGATTTTGCCTGAAAACTATTTTCAATTATGCCTTCTTAACCATCCATCACATCTTCAATTATCAGGGAATTTCACCTAAATGTGTCAGGGAAATGAGGGAAATGTCAGGAAAATCAGCACTGGAAAAAAAACACTTTGGATCTAGAGTCCAGACTCTTGAAAACATCGACAAGAAGAAATACTCTTGATTCAGTCAGATTTATGCTTAAATCAAGAACCAAGCCTCTTAATTTGAGCGGATTTCCTTCTGATTTAAGCTTAAATCTGATTGAATCAAGAGTATTTTTTCTTGTCAATGTTTTCAAGAGTCTGGACTCTAGATCCAATGTGGTTTTTTTCCAGAGAGGGAAATGTCAGGGAATTTCATTCTCCAAATTCTGTGGCAACCCCGAAGGCAGGAGCGCTCGCGGCTCGCTGTATTCCCTCTTTGGTCGGATCCCCGGTGACCGAATTTCCCGAAGTAAACAATAGGACGGCAACGACGCCCCCCCCCCCCCCC
>NW_017555888.1:279714-382194 GCF_001854935.1 Bemisia tabaci
GGCGCGCGTCGCGACGACCCGCTGCGACGCCCGCCAGTCGCGCAGCCGTCCCCGTCCCGAGCGGATTGTCCCCGTGCAGTCGCTCCCGAGTGTTTTCTCAAGTGTTTTTCTTCGCTCCGAAGCCCGAATCCCGGATTCCGAAGCACCCGAAGTGCAGTTTCGGGTTTTTGGCTCGTTTGTATAGTCCTGCCAGGATTTCGCGAGGTTTCTAGCCCGTTTTCGTGTCCGGTCGTCGTTACGGAGTGCTTTTTTACTCGACAGAGTGTCGGATTTTCTGTGTGATTTTTCGAAGCTGTGGTGTTTCAGGACTTATTCCGGCTCCACGTCATCGCTGTTCACTAGGTAAATGCATGTTTTGTCGAGTGTTTCGTCACAGGGTTGACACAGGCAGGGAATACTGGGAAAAGTCAGGGAAAACCTGGAAATGTCAGGGAGAATGACGAAAGTGTCAGGGAAAAATTGTTAAGTCACCTTTTTCGCTCTCTGAAGTGAGCTTGACGTTTCGAGAATCAAGTTTGCCAATAAATTGTTTCAAATTATGCCTTTCCAACCATCTGACATAATTTCAGTTGTCAGGGAATTTTACCAAAATGTGTCAAGGAAATTCAAGAGCACATGCATGACAGGGCTACATGTCACAATGGATGTAGCTCCTTTTGATTTAAATACGTGCATGTTATGTTATATGGTTACCCTTGCTTTCTCAGTGTTTGTTTGAAACAGTGCATTGTTGTTGCGCGGTTTTTGAAACATCAAAACAAATCGGAACCCACGTACACTTCATAATACGTACGCTTTTTGCTCGATGGAAATTTGCGAATACAAGTTATTGCTTTTTTATGGCTCGGCAATAATTTTACGCGCGGCTGGGATCGTTAAAATCGAGAGCAAATAACGACAACGTTATTGTGTTTGCCGCTGTTAATGTTGTTCCTACCGCTCCAGGGCAAGCTTTGAGCTTTTCCAGTCGGGAACGTCACTCGAAAAAGAAAGAAGAGTCAAGTTTTTAACACTACACTGAAAAAAAAAGTAGCTTGGATCAAGCATGATAATTCTTGAATTTGCCGCCAAGAATTTTCTTTATCTTGCTTTAAGCTGACTTTTTCTTGATTCAAGAAAAATAATGCTTGGGTTAAGCAAAAAAGTAGCTTATATTAACCAGCAAAATTCTTGATTTAAGAAGAAAAACTTCTTGGTGGCAAATTTAAGATTCTTTTCTTTCCAATGTACTCTGAAAAAAACGTTTGGTCCGATCAACCGAATCTTCGGTTTCCAATTTCGACCGAATCATTCAATTTGTCGAGTCGAACTGCCTCTGGGAATATTTGAACTTTCACGGTTAAAAATATTCGAACACTCGTTCGGAGTTAAAAATAAAGTATGAGCAATAACAACCCTCTTCTTTTGTTAGGATCCTTGAGTCGACGCATAGTGGATCGAGTCAACGGAAGACATTGGACAAAATGTGGAAACTTTAAAAGCTTATAACTTCGTTAAATCGAAACTTTGATGTGTTAAAAGTGGTTCCATTGGTTTCCTCGTAAAATATTCTTCCAGAAGTACCCCTTAAAATTTCAAATGTGACGAATTAAACTTCAAAATTTGCAGTTTTAGTCTAAAATTTCATGTCTGACCTCTCTAATTTACTCGATCCCCTGTGCGACATTTCAAGATGATGGAGATAGTGATTCTGGAAACGTTGAAAACAGAGAAATATTTGAAAAGCATGAACAGAGACCAATATTTTGTAAAATATTATTGATAAGTCTATGGTCGCTTCTGAATTCATGCTTAGAAATCTTGAGCTAAATTCTTTGGTCGAAGTTTTCATATTCAATCTTGAGCTAAATTCTTTGGTCGAAGTTTTCATATTCGTCTCGTTGTAGAGACTATCAAGAAAATCTAAGAGCATGGAATAGAGTTTACCTTTGTTGAAGCCTGTAAGAAACTGAAGACATCATACTTTCTTTTAGAAGTTTCAAATGAATGGAACTGCAAGCTCAGTACAGTCAAAGACTTGAGGAAGTGAACTTTCATGTAAAGAATATCAAGCATCCAGCTTTGTAAGCACCCGTTTTCTAAACCTCCCGCTCAGAAGTTAATTTTTGAACTTTCGATCGTGTTTCACACTCGGAAGGTATTTTTGTCATTCAAATGAAGTTTTTTCCCTCTCTTTCTTAAAAACAACTGCCTTGCCAATTGAAAAAAACTGCTTGCATTATTCAAATTGCGTCAATACTTATTGTAAACATCATGCTTTTTTACCTGACGCCCGCATTTATTTTGTTTGAAGGAAGGCAGTTGTTTTGTCGCCGGAAAAATTGTCCGAATAAAACACTCCCGTTTTAAGAATGCAGAGCGCATTATGGCATAAACATCAATTGCGAAAACATCCAATGCCGTAAAACTGGATCATATCCTCATTGTAACGGTAGATTCTTGGTTCCGCGTTCAAACCAACAAAGGACTTTCCCATCGAGGTTTATGAACAGAGACTGATTTCCTCTAGATATAAAGACAATCAAGTGCTGTAGTATTCATTATCTAGTTGAATTGATTGTCATTGATTGATTCTGAGTTCCGATTTTTTCGATCGCTGAATATTTATGAGCCGTTATTTTACTTTGTTTTATCTCCCCGTCGCAAGGTCACTGTCAAGGGCTACGAATCTGAACATTTTTTTATGAAGAGTTTAAACCGAGTAGGTGCAACATGTGAATCGTAAAGTCGGTGCAACAGGTGAATTTTAGAGCCTTACACGGTGAAAAAAGTTAATGTCGTCGACGCAGCCAACCCCAGTTGAAATTCACTCTGCAATATGGAACTAATATTTCTGCTTCAATTTAAAAACAACGTATGTGCCACGTTTCCTCACACAGATAGGTAGTTGTATGGATGAGTTAGAATAGTAGTTCCTTATCGCAACATGTAGTCTATTTGATGATGTGCACCGATAAGATTGGTACTCTTTACTAGTATCCACAAACTGCCAGGTTAGCAGCAACCAACTATACTGCATTTTGCCATCAGGAATTGAAATATCTGGTTCAGTTTAGAAACGACGTATGTAACATTAGTTTCCTTATGATATTTTCCCGTCATACTTTATTTCTTCTTCGGAAAGTCAGTAATTTCTTGATAACTACCTTAATTTTTATTTTATGTTAACGGAATATTCTGTATACATTTCAAGCTTTTAAGTTGGCTTGCCTCTTTTCGACGAAATAAAATTCCGGAAATTTTGAAAAACCGCAATGGAGTTACGTGGTTCTGCGCTTTGGCCATCGATATGCAGTCATTCCTCCGAAAGCTCAGCTTTTTCATGGAAAGATTTAATGGTTGAACTTTGGAAGCTCATAAATGTAGCGTTTGGTCGTGATTGTCAAAGGCTTTGGTACCGTTGGAATTTTTCGTATTCATATCGGCGGATTTACATACAATTATTTCTGCTGCAAATGTTTTGTCCCCGCCGAGTTGTTTACAGTCTCAAGAACAGCAATAAAGCTACATCAGCCGGAGCTGGGATATTCCTATGAGTAATCATGACGTGCATAAAAATGATAATATGAAAATCGTCATTCAGGCGCAATGAGTCTTTTGCACTTTTATGATAGTGACAATTAGTCGCCTCTCTGACTCAAAGGCGTATATAAATTTTCACGTGAGCCCTGTTTCACATATAAATACGTGCCTCCCAGGGCTCATGCGGAAATCGAGGTACGCCCTCACGCAACATAGTGGGTCGCGTTAATTGGAGAGGTCGGGCAAAAGTTTGAAACTTTAACGGCTTATAACTCCTTAAATCAAAGCTTTGAGTTTTAAAAGAGGTTCCAATGATTTCCGTGTGAAATTTTCCTTTACATGCACCCCCTTAAAATTTAAAATGTGACGAATTAAACCCAAAAATTTGCAGTTTTGGTCAAAAATGTCATGTCTGACCTCTCTGATTGGCTCGATCCACTGCGCGCCAGAGGAACGTCAGAATTATCTTAACCCTAAAAATCTGGAAGTAAATACAATATAAAAATCGGTCTCCAACATCTGATCAATATTAATTGGATCGCATTAAACATAAAGGAACCAGCGCAATTACAGTGTTGTGAAAATGTTGCTTCTTCATACTTCTCCAAAAAATCTCCCCAAATGGCAAATAGTTTTTGCATCCCACCAAAAAATTGTTAATTTTAAAGGGGCATAATTGTGTAATTTTGAATACTGTACACATATCTCGTATTTTTAAAAGAAAAAAAAGAAGTTGCACGATTTTGAAAACACTGTAATGATCTTAGTTCTTGTTTGCAAAATGCAATCCAAATTTGACTAGAATTACTTAAAGGCAAACAATTCGGAGAATTAATGTTCTGAATTGTCGCAAATTAATTTCATTCGAGTGAAAATCTTACCAAATACGCTCAGAATAAGTCTGGGCGTGTGGAATGTATAGAACTGTTGGATGAATATCAATTCAAATTTTCTAGAGATAAACCTCGTGTGGTGGTAATCTATTTTAGCCCATCTGGTTGTGGAAACAAACGGAGGCAAAAAAAGGAAAACAATTTAGCGAAGTAATGGAAACTTGAGCGCATGGGTTAAAAAATCGCATATTCACTCCGAGAACGACCGATTTTTCATTAGTCATGAAATTTTTCAAACGGATTTTTTTAAGCAAGGAAAGTGTCCAATATATTGGAGACTACTAACAGTAAAAGTGGTTTTCACTTCTCAGGAAAATAAATTTTGTCATGCCTCCGGCACAATGAGTCCACCGGTGTCTGGACTGGTGACCTTGATCGATAAATCCCTTTCTTGGCTATTCCTTTATTTTTATTTAAATTTTTTCGTCTTGGTCCCCACTTACTTTTTTTCGATTTCGACGCATTTAAGCACTCTTCACAATTGATTTTTTCCTCTGAAGACAATTTTCAGACCGTTAATCCTTTTCATATAAGAATTTTAAAACGCACTCTTTAGTCCGAGAGCCAGACGATATTTAATAACAATCTTTTTTTGTCTTAGTCAACCCTATTTACTTTGTTTCGCTTTCAAAGCACTTAAGCATACTCTTCACACTTGATTTTTTCCTCCGTAGACAATTTTTAGACCGCTTATTAACCCTTTTCATTTGAAAATTTTAAAACGCACTCTTTTCTCCGAGAGCCAGACAATATTTAATCACGAAATCGTAAAACAATTTTGACTACTTAAATCGGATACAGAAAATTGTTGTCTGCCACGTAATGGCACACGCTACAAAGTGGCAAATGACCATTTTCTGTGTCAGTGCGTGGCTATCGTTTTAAACGAGAAAAAAAAGAAAGAAAAAACACACTAAGAAATGGCCCGAATACTGTAAGTAACAAGGTGGAGAAATGGTGCTGGGTCTACACCATTTCGCGGGGAAATCAAAGCCAACAAGTTCCAACAATTATAATTAGAGTCAAAAATAAATCTTTTTAACTCTAATGAGTATCAGTACAAAACTGTTTAGCTCAGGCAGTTTGCATTGGACGTTGGCTATTGTTTTAAGTGGTCAAACATTGTATCACGAGTTAGTCACTAATATCGTCTGGCTCTTGAGACTTCTTGGGAATAATTTACTCATCATACTATCTCCGCACGATAAAAGTAGAGTATAAAAGCCGGATAAAGCGCCTCGAATCGATCTGAGAAATAGTGCGCGATGACGCGACTTGTTAAAATTATGCAAGTTTAGTCCACCTGCATCGGATTCAGAGGCCGTAATTCGACCGCTTGAACTGCATGCATTAGTAGCCGACAAGCGATGCCTAGCGAGTCGCATCCCGCTTTGTTTGAACACATGCCACTCGAAGCCTCCAATGAATCAGTGAGTTCGAAAACACACCAACTCTGGTTTCTTTCGATTTTCACTTTTTTACGGTTTAGTAACACTTATGGATAGAAGCATCTTCACGCAAAAGGAAATTTCGAAATTGCAATCGGAAGTGCTCGAAACGGCAACGGGAAAAGGGAAAAATCGAAGTATTTCATTGGAATTACCAACTTTTCGCCATTTCAAGGGAAACGGGTGACCATCCGATTTTGGGGTTTTCTTTTTTCGGTTCAATTTACCTCGTACCAACAAGTTATATTAATATTCAAGCGTTATTCAGGTCGAAAAATATAAATTTTTCAGAGCAGACTATGAAAAATCAGTATCTGAAAGTCGGTGAGAACGATAATACACCAACTCGGAAATTTTTAAACGCTTAATTCTCTGTCATCAAACATAGTGTATAGATCTCAACTTGAACGAAATTCAATTTTTTCGAATTTCGTCAAATGGAGGTACTGAAAAAGTTCTGAATTTTTCTTTTGAGGAGGTACTGAATTTTTTGGGAATGTCGTGAAAAAGTACTGATTTTTGGCCAGCCTGTTTAGGTAGACATCGATTGATCTGTCATTTAAACCCGGCGAAAAAGATCGATCAACTGGGTGTTTGTAACGAATACCTTAATAATCGATTCTTTCTCATAACTTCAAAGGGTGGAATATCGAAAATGGATCATTCACGCCTCGTCACTGATTGTGGCTCATTAGAAAATAGCCACGCTCGTTTCAGTGTTATGTGATTCTTACGCGAATGTGCATCAGGGGCCTAATCCGGGTTGACTGAACCGGCGAGGTGGTTAAACCCCGTTATTCTTCAAGTTTTAACTCTGATTTCACTTTGGATTAGTTTAAGTAGCTGTAATTGTTTCTCAACAGAGCAGTGCACGGCATTCCTTGCATCGTCAAGATCAGTCAGATGACTTTTTCTCAAGAAAGAAATCAAACCCAATCGATGTACACAATCGATATTTTTAATGGATTTATACGGAGGAAATAAACTGATGCCAACTTTCAAGAATCGCTACTATGTGTTGCACGATAAATAGCGCAAAAGTGCTCCGTGTGGCAGCAGAGAGCTAGTGTACCCATAGAGGGAGAGTATACGGGCATGTCGGTAATTTCGAGGTTGGGTCACGGAGCTTTCAGTGCCCCAAAAGGCAACCAAATAATCCAGAGTGATTCATTATTTGAATTGTTACGACACGCCGTTTGTGAAGCACGTATTTAACGTAGCTTTTGCATGAACTTATCAATTTTTGCGGAAGAACGCTTATAAATAAACAGTTTTGGTCATCTTGGTTTGATATTGTAATCTGGAGATTGGCAGTGACTTTTTTTGTGTTGAAAGGTTGGCCGTACTTTTTGGTCCCGAAAGCTTTAGATGGGTCGTATTTGATAATGGTTCGATGTATCGTTTGGTTCAAAACAATAGAACATAACCTGAAACTAAAATGTTGGGACTTTTGTCAGAAAAGCTGAAAATGAGAAATTTCATAGCAATTTTACTGCTTTTGGCCAATTAGTAATCATACGAATCTAAAATCTATCACAAAAAACCCGTTCCGTCGGATTACTCAATTTACTTTTGAGGCTATGTTTATGTTTTGAACCAATCGATATCGATACAATCTCACCCGTTTGATGTATCAAATACGATCTATTTTGACGTGTCCGTACTCTCCCTATATCGGCACTCTTGCTTGCCTCACCTAAAATCGATATTTTTAATGGATATAAATGGAAGAAAAACGGTGTTGCCAAGTTTCAATAATCGCAGCTATCTGTTGCACCATAAATTGCAGAGAAACAATCCAGACGGCAGCGTAGAGGCGGTCGGGGGGGGGGGGGGGGGGGTGCGACACGGTGTAAATACACAACACTCTCGCACACCTCCGCTGCGCGGTGGCTGCGGGGAAGTTGTGTAAACAAACACTTGGCACGCTGACATGACGATGACGCGGGCGTCGCGGGTCGCGCTGCGCCAGAAGTGAAATCGCAAACAGTCGGGTCGGTGGCGACGTAACGCCGTTGCTGAAAAAATTGCTCATCAAGGACGTCCCGACGTCGTAGACGTCCGCGGCAGGGAAGTCGCTCCGGTAACAATGGCCGCAAACCCCAGTTCAGTCAACCGGCAGCCTTCCGACCGGTTGAGACGGCGCCGATAGACGCTTGCGAATCTGTTCGCAGAATAAAACTCATCGGGGCTGCTGAATTTTTGCGGATGAACTGAAATGCGGAATGCTGTAAATGCGTATCTAGGACCTAAAAAAACTAGAATTCATTAGGGGATGAAAGCTTTTAGGGAAAATTACAGGGTTGCCACAGTCAGGGAAAACCGGGAAATGTCAGGGTGAATGACGAAAATGTCAGGGAAAATTTGTTACATCGCCTTCATTTGCTTTCTTGAATGGGTTTGAGGTTTCGAACAACAAATTTGGCCTGAAAACTATTTTCAATTGTGCCTTCTTAACCATCCGTCATATCTTCAATTGCCTGGGAATTCTGGCATCAAAATGTGTCAGGGAATTTCATTTTCTAAATTCTGTGGCAACCCTGAATCAGGGAAACTGTTCCAGAAACTGGGAATCTCTTCTTCCACCGCTGAGAGACCATTTTGTTTTCAAATAAGGGAATTTTAAGCCCTATTGTTTTTAATTTTTTTTAATGTAATTGCACCTGAGTCGCCATTTTCGACCTCACGAATGACATTTTAGTGTATTTTCCGGAGGTATTACATTATTGCGTTTTTGATTCCTCGGATCACACTGGAAAAAAACACATTGGATCTAGAGTCCAGACTCTTAAAAACATCGACAAGAAAAAATACTCTTGATTCAATCAGATTTAAGCTTAAATCACGAACCAAGTCTTAATTTGAGCGGATTTCCTTTTGATTTAAGCTTAAATCTGATTGAATCAAGAGTCCTTTTTCTTGTCAATGTTTTCAAGAGTCTGGGCTCTAGATTCAATGTGTTTTTTTTTCCAGTGCATCACACCAATCTAGAGAAGCTTCCATTGACCAGACAATATAAACACCAGAAACGCCTCTGGAATTAAAATTTTGAATGTGCTGATCGTAAGTTAATCATCAGCCGATTATGAATGTCGCTCCTTGTGTTTTGAATATCCTATCACGATGTCAAATGTTTTTTCTCACACCATGAAAATGAGCGCAGAGAATGGCGCATCGATGAGTAATTGTGCCTCCTGTTGGCCAGGCTCCAAGTTTTCTTGTCCGCCTTGCTTCCGTTGCAAATGACCCGACCTGTCTGAAACCACGTATGAATTCTCTGATTAGCTAGTCCCGCCGATTTCAGGACGCTAATATGAATGGACAATTATTAAGTTGCAGAACTCGAATGGTATTACAACCAATGAAACTTGAAGAAAAATCAGCTTGTTTAGTAATTTTTACTTGTCCACTTTTTGAAAAGTAGAGAGTGTAATTAGTTACAGGAATTTTCTCGCATTTTTTTGGAATGATACTCAAACTTACGAAACTTGAGTTCCCATGTGAGGCGAATTTTGAGTTCCATTTTTAATGCACATCGCCGAAAAAACCTATACATGGCGTCGGAAAATATCTGTTTCGTTGCGGCCAAGATTGCAAGCAAAAACCAGAAGAAGAACAAAATGGTTCATTTTGTAACCATCACGTTCTTTAGAATATATCTTCGTTCATTTTTTCCCTTTTTCCTTATGCAATTATACTAATTGTTTTTTGTCTATTCTCTGTTTCAGGTAAGGAGACAATGTCATTTACACATTTTATCACACTAAAACGATAAAGAAACAGTGGTGAGTCAAGTCATTCACAGTTATATTGCCCTCTCAACATTTTTGAGTCGAACGTTCATTTCGTTCACTTAGAAGAGGTGAGCCGAGTAACCTTTTTCGCGAGAAAGAGATTTTCAAAGGCTCACTGAAAAACCGTTTCCTCCGTTCCGGGTGCAGAGACCGAAACTTACGGGTGCTGAAGCCGTAGCTTTGATTGCGCCGGGTGCTGTGCCCGGAAACTTCGGCCTCTGAGCCCGGAACGCGGACCCCTGGTAAAAATTGGCAGTAGAATCTGTGTTCCAAAATACCGTAGACCTGCGGCCGGCTGTAAGATTTCCTATAGCTTCTATAGCCGGCAACACAATTTCTTATAGCTTTTTATAGCCGATGGCGACTAAGCAACAGCCAGGCGATAAAGTGTATGCTAAACGTTACTAATTACGGATGCTAGGACTTAGTGAGTTTTTCGAATACTGCTCTCCTTTTGGGCCGTAGTATCTTGATTTATTTTGCGCGGAAAGCTCCGTACTTTTGATGGATGCCTGCCATTCCTAATATATTAGAGCGCCTTCAGTTTCGCATGATACTGTGCAATACCTCTGGTGTGAAATAGTTGCTTCAAGCGCCGTGGCAGGCGGGCAGCCAGCGCGAACCACGCATCGGCGCCTACAAACCCAACAGGGATACTTCACGCGTTGCGCAATGCGTGAAGTATCCCTGTTAGGTTTGTAGGCGCCAGTACGTCGCCGCTCCGCTTTGTGTTAGGCTCTAATATTTAATCTGGCAGAGTCAGCGTTATTCAACTCATGATTTTGAAGTGCGTGCTTTTGAAAGATGCCTGTCATTCTTAATAAGTTGGAGCGCCTTCAATTTCTTATGATACTGTGCAATACCTCTGGTGTGAAATAGTTGCTTCAGACGCCGTGGCACGCTTAAATATTGCGCAATGCGAGAAGTATCCCTGTTAGGTTTGTAGGCGCCAGTGCGTCGCTGCTCCGCTTAGTGTTAGGCTCCAATATTTAATCTCGGCGGAGTCAGCGTTTTTCAACTCATGATTTTGAAATGATTGAACACTCTGTAATTCTGTATGGATTATTTTCTTTTAAATGATGAAAAAAAATATGTATGAAAGGAAAATATTATGTGTGTTTTGTAAATATTAAGGCGGTTCCGTATCAAACTTAATGATTTCCAAAGCACACGAATTTCTACACAATTTCTTATAGCCTTTTATGATCGATGGCGAAAAAGCAACAGCCAGGCGAAAAAGTGTGAAGCCCAGCGATAGGAACTATAGCCCGGCTGCATAATTTTTGATCACTTCGTATAGCCCGGCCGTATGATTTTCTCCGCATTCTACAGCCAGCTATATGATTTTCTGTAGCCTCCTTTAGCCGGCTATAAGAATTCCTACGGTATTTTGAAACGCAGCTCTTATCGCCAATTTTTACCAGGGACGGTATATCTGTATAGTCCGTAAGTCTGGCCTCCACGGCCGGAGTATTAATTCAGTGTTGAGACGTGAAAAAGTAGTCATTTCGGTTTCCTGCGGTCTTCTCCAAACACAGTCAGAACCAGGTAGGCCCTGGCATTTTGGAATCGGCCTAGTAGCCATCGTAATTCGCCTCTTGATTCGGGATTATCAGTAACTCCAGTTTCTATTCGTATATTTGGACGTATTTATGCTATGAAACTATGTGCAAGTGGAAAGATGGGGTATGCTCGTTGTTGAGGGCTATAAGAATGAATGGGAATTTAAGAGCGCCAATGACGTCAGCGGAAACGGTCGGGACCGGGCGGGACGAGGAGAGCGGTGGCGGGACTCTTTATCAACTCATGAGCCCTGTCCACAACGCTCTTGTCATATGCTCACGGCTCACGAGTTAGCGCTCAGTTCCTTTTGATTTAATGTCAAACCTCGCTTTTCCATTTTCTCAAAAGGGACTATATGGACTACATTTTTCAATTTGGAACTATAAACTCTGGCCCGGTTTAAAAGCAACGTATGTGCCATCAGTTTCCCTGTGCACGTAAGTGTTTTTTCAGATGAGCCAGAATTTACAGTTCCAAATTGCAAAATGCAATCCACATCCACTCACCACATTGTTTCTTATCCAGCTTCCACGAGCACACCCCATCTTCGTACTTGCACATACTTCCTTTTAGCATAATTACGTCCATCTATCCTCCACCAATACAAAAGACTTATTGTTAGCGCCTCTGGCAAGCTAACAGCAACTGTGTCCCGCGTTGTTACCGCAAGGTTACCATGGCTGTGGTACCTTCCTTCTCCACCGGTGCGGTATCCCTCGGGGTCAGTTTTGTTTACCGCCGACGCCAAGCTCGCGTCGCGACGCATGGACTTGTGCAGCGCCTGCGCAGTGACCGAGCGAATTGAAAACAAAATTTATGCGCAATGTGCATCGGCGAAAAACAATTTAATCATCGCAGCGGCAGCCCATCGCGGTTGCCTGCCCAGTCCCGTCTGCGCCGGCCTCGATGAATTTGTTTTAATTGAAGCCCCGTCGCAGTGGCGTATGATGTCGCGCAACAACAGGCGGAGAATTGCGACTGTCAGGTGGATCAGGGATGATTTTTTTTCCTTCTTTTTTTTAAATAGTTAATTTATTATTAACTTTCAATACGAAAATATAAACAATTAACTTAAATTATGAATAAAGTATAGTGTAAGTAACGACATGATAGTTACTTATTATCATAAAAATTAAAGATAGAAATGAAGTACATCCATCGTTAAAAAAGACATTAAGATTAATGGATGATTAATTTAAGGTGAATCAGGGATGGTAGAGATCAACATCAGAATAATGGAAAAACAAGAATAGTAATTACAACTCAAGAGAGACCATTTAGTTAGTCTATCATTTTCTAACTTAGTCTATTACAACAAACTTTTTTAACCATCGATCGCTCAATTTTCCGTTTGTCTTCTTTGTATATAGCTTTTTCTATCAATTTCGACAATCAGCCCGCAGGTCCTTCTGACCAGAGTTTAACCGATCTGCAAAATAGCGACCTTTATGGTGCAAGATAGGGACCTATTGGACGTATTTCTATCAAACGGAACTAGGCGCCAATTTGGGTTACTTTTGGGGAATTCAGAATCCCGGATAGCGCGTTCTGTCAAACGGACCTAAGCGCCATGGAAAAACATTGCGAGTATAGGACGGAATAAAACGGACGCCCGATTCCGCCGCCAATCCAAGCCCCCCTCTACCTTCCTCCCCCTATGGCGCTCAGGTCCGTTTGATAGAAATACGTCCTATTATTCTACCGTGCTAAGGAAGAACGCCGTATGAGCCTCTAAACGCTGCCAAGTTTCCTTCGATAATCGTGAATCCCCCCCCCCCAAAAAAAAAAATGTTCATACTATTTTTTACGCATCATCTACAATATCTGATAATTTCAAGGAAAAATGGACTGCATTTTACAATTTGGAACTATAAATTCTGGCTCATCTAAAAAAAACACTTACGTCCATAGGGAAACTAATGGCACTTGCGTTGTTTTTGAACTGGGCCAGAATTTATAGTTCCGATTTGCAAAATGCAGTCTAAATATGCATGAATGTCGTCGAAAATACATGTTTTACCGAGGGAAATTCGGCAACTCTCGAATGTTCGCACGGCGTTTGTCCTTAGCCCGGCAGTATTGCGGAAGTATTTTAAAGAAAGTTTGCCAGTGGAAGAATTACTAGGAGCTCAATTTGCGCATACTTCGAAACGAAAAAATTGTATCTTTCCATGAGTAACCCGAAAAATTCCACGATTTTCCGAAACTGCGGAGGATTGGGAGTTTTTCCCGCGGAGTAGCAATTACACGAGAGAAGCGAATTACGTCAAGATCTCGGATCCCTGGTTATTTCCACCATTAGTAATCAACGACGATAATTGATAGACCTGCTATTACCATAATCGCCACTATTGTTGCCATCCCACTTAGTGACTGCACGGTTGTCATACACTCCTCCGCGGATTTTCATATAAATATTCACTCTTTATCAATGGAGATGTTGCATGTGTAAGGAATTTGCGATTTGACTGTTGATTCTCATGTAAAAGTTGGCGAAAACCACGATGGTGCCTCTGGTTTTCTCTGAAATCAACTCCCAAGCTCAAAAAAGCTCTCAAGTTGAGGCGAAAATGGAGGGGATATCCCACGCTATCCTGAGAGTCCACCTCTACACCAAGATACAAACTCTCCACGCAAAGATAGGGAGTAAATACATTAGCAGGGTTGCCGTGTTTTCAGTTTTAGAGTCCCCTAATAAAGTGGCATCCCTGTCAATGTATTTGCTCCCTATCTTAGCATTGCGAGTTTGTCTTGATGTAGAGGTGGACTCTCAGGATAGCGTGGGATATCCGATATCTTTTTTTGAGCTTGGGAGTTGATTTCAGAGAAAACCAGTGGCACCATCGTGTTTCTCGCGAACTTTTACAAAAAAATCAAGAGTCAAATCGCAAATTTCTCACACTTGCAACATCTCCATTCTAACCGGATCTATGAAAAGGGATCTCATTTTCGGGAAGAAAATTTTCGAAACTTGGAACTTAG
The DNA here is from genome assembly GCF_001854935.1 of Bemisia tabaci. Lineage (NCBI taxonomy): Eukaryota > Metazoa > Arthropoda > Insecta > Hemiptera > Aleyrodidae > Bemisia > Bemisia tabaci. The sequence goes on from NW_017555888.1 coordinate 293,917, forward strand.
CGCGGAAAACGATCGAGGGGTGCGCCTGCAAAACTGACAGAATACTTCAAGCATCGCACCGTCTCCTTGAGATCTTTAGTCTCACTCTCGGCTCAATTCAGAGGCCAAGGATATTTTCGTGCTCAATTTTATCTTAATAACGAAGAAATTCGCCAAATTCTAGACACCCGCAAATTCTCCATTCGCCTGAACATTTCTCCATTTCTGTCTTGGAGTCGGAACTTCAAACACAGCCCAACCCTGACAGTGGTACACACGGTGATCGGCGCATTCCTATGATAGCGCATTAGCGAAGCACTCGACGCGCTAATCACGGGTACGAGCGGTTTCCCCGATCACCGAGGAGAACAAAGAGTCCCCTCACAGCTCCGTTGCGAAATGACGCGAAACTGTAGAAATCTTCAAGGATCGTGTGCATTCAACGCCGCGCGGAAAATGTGGGAACAGCAGAAATTTAAGCCGCGCACGTTGTACACTCAAACGGACGGGATTATTTTTTGTTTTCGCAGGTTTATACACGACGACACTGCGAACTTCGCAGAGAGTTCCTTAGAAATGCAATTTTTACATTCAAGTGAACAGTGTTTGGATGTATTTCTATCAAACGGAACTATGCACTGGAAAAAAACCACCACATTGGATCTAGAGTCCAGGCTCCTAAAAACATTGACAAGAAAAAGTACTCTTGATTTAATCAGATTTTTGCTTAAATCAAAAGCAAATCCGCTCCAATTAAGAGGCTTGGTTCCTGATTTAAGCTAGATTCTGATTGAATCAAGAGTACTTTTTCTTGTCGATGTTTTTAAGAGTCTGAACTCTAGATACAATGTGTTTTTTTTTTCCTGAGCTCATGCCGCGCTAAGTGAAATATCTGAAAATAAGGCAAGCATGAAGAGTGGCCACCTAGTTGTCTTACGACTGCCCTTCAAGGATCGAATCTCTCGCGGTCCTCGGTGTGAATCCTGAACGGCTGAGCAGCGGCCAACTGTGCCAAGATCGCCATAAATATTATTCCAAATCCGAGGAAACTCCGTGATTTCGGATGCAACCGCCGCAATCAGCGGTCAGCGGTGAGCAACAACAAAATCGCAATGAATTATTCACGTCTCGAGGGAAATCCGTGGCCGGTCTGCACTACCGTGTCCATGTCTCAAGTTCAAAAACATGTGGTGGAATGGGTCGGTGGACCAGATTGAATGAGAGCGATTCTCTACAGGTCCAGTTACACGATCAAATTGAGCCATCAAATTGGGCCTCTCATTGGTCGCATCCTCACCTCAGGTCTTTTTCCACCAATCAAAGCTTCAGTTTGATGGTTCAATTTGATCGTGTAACTGGACCTTACAGGTTCTGTATTCTCATATTTGGGAAAAACATTGTAGAGACGCTGCACGGATTTTCCTAACAGGCCCGGCTGTCCGCAAGTCCAGATTTCCGGAAAGTCCGGAAATAGCTCTGATTTTTTTAGAGCGGTCCAGAAGTACTGGAAAAGTGCGGAAATTCTGCAAGAAGGTCCGGAATTTTTTTCATTTTTATGTCTTTTTTGTCGCAATTTGAGAGAGAAATCAAAATTTTTGAACATTTTCGCATCTAGTCAGATAGAGGTACTGAATAAGTACTGACTTTTTCAGTTGAGGAGGCACTGAATATCTTGAGAACGCACTGAAAAAGTACTGTAAAAGCACTAATTTTAGGCCAGCCTGTTTTAATAGACACCCTGACAGTATGCACTGAAGCAGCAAGGGGATACGCAATTTCAGGAAATTTTACCAAAATGGGACAGAGAAATCAGGGAAGTGTCAGGGAATTTAATTTTTTAAATTCTATGGCAACCCTGAGAAAGCTAAATGAGTTTTGTGTGCGGACTGCAAATTTTTACTTTTTTTCCTCTAGGACATCGAAAAAATACAACTTAATATTGCTGTCTTTCTTATTCGAGGAAAAAATTCCAAACGATTGCACCTCCGGAGGCCCGCGCGCCTCGTGTCTGCCGGTGCCGCAGAGTCAAGAGGCGAGCGAAGGGGGCCTTTTACCGGGTGTGTGTACGCCGTTATTGGACCAGGAAAAACCACGCATCTTCGTGATGTTGTCTCGAGGAGTTGCGTGGTTCTTGGCGAGGAGAACAGCGTGCAATATCAACATTCACGAGTGCAGAACAAGCTCGCTTCGTGAGAGCCGGCCTTGGCTGGCAATGAAGCTCGCCAGCTCCACGACGCCGCCGCGCGATGGCTCTAAAGAGTTTAAATGGTCGGAAAGAGTAGAAAAATTCATCGATCTTCACCGGAAATTTTTGATAAATGCCTTTTTTACGTTCTGCGGGGTGACAGTACTTGAAAAACGTAGGAATTTTGCGGCCGAACCTTGACATTTTTGCCTGTAGTCATATCTTGTATTTTTTTTTGATATTAAGAGAATTCGTGCTCAAAATTTTTCGTGAAAAGAATTTTTATCAGAATTTACGCCCCCCCCCCTCCAAATGGAAATACTGCCCTTAAAAATTCAGAGAATTTTATGTTTGGAATCCCTGTGAAGTCAAAGAATTTTTAAATTTAAGAAAACTTGTCACTCTGTTTTTGTAAGTAAAAAATGGTTAAAATGCCGGAGGTGAGAGTGACTTTGACTTTTTTTTAACATTTTTCCTGGTTTATGTACAGAGTGTTCAGGGCTGAGCGTTTATAAGTTCAAATAGTATGTTTATTCAATAGAAGTCCCCTGATTTTATTTCCTGTATTTTATGAAAGTTTAAGAACAGAAAACAAGGCTTGAAAAAATATTAATAGAAGGAATCGATCTGAAAGTTCTTTCACATTTTTCAGCAAATTTAACCGCTACTCTAATTGATAAATTAGTATTTAAAGAGAGGAAATAAAGTATGTAAGTTCAAGTGTGATCTGAAGTTCACAAACTTTTACGACGATCTGTCAAGAGATTTTCCAGTTTTTCCCCGACTCAGAAAACCATTTACAAATCCTTTTAACGTCTTGATAGATATTTGCATGGCGCCTGCAAGCTTCAAAGAAAGAAAATCTGTAAAATCATGCGTTTGGATGGAATTAAGACGTAAATTAAGCTATTAGACGAAAACTACACTCCTGGATTCCAAGTCATGTTTCAGAGCATCGTCATCTTGACAAGGAGACTTAAAAATGAAAACCAACAAAAAGCTTTAATATCTCGCGTAACTTAAAAAGTTGCACGGTTTGGCACAGTTGTTACCGACTCGGGCTTCGCGGCTTCAGGCGTTCGCGCTCCCGGCTGACTAAACCAATAAAACCACGCCTAGCTCGGTGCATTGTTTGAGGAAATAATTGTGATCGACAGCGTTTAGTAGCTCAGATTTTTTTTCAGGTGCAATAGTCGTCTTTCTAGAGCTCCGCCCTCATTCTAGGACAGAATTTACGAGCGTCAAATGGACGGATTCTACCAGAATATCAGCCCAACTGCACCAGACGTTGCCTGATCTCCTATTATGTTTTATTTTTTCAACAGAAAATTAATAAATATTCTCTCCTAAAATTTTTTAGGTATACCCCTCGCGATCCATCGGGGAACCTTGCCAAAAGTTTCAGGGTGTCATGTCATTGCACGGGAAATGTCAGGGAATATGTCAAAAAGGTCAGGGAAAATTGGTTAAATCTTCTTTATTTGCTTTCTACAATGGGTTTGAGGTTTCGAACTACAAATTTTGCCTGAAAACTGTTTTCGATCATGTATTCTTAACTATTTGCCATACCTCCAATTGTCAGGGAATTTCACCAAAATATGTCAGGGAAATCTGAGAAATGTCAAAGAATTTCATTTTCTAAATTCTGTGGCAACCCTGTGAAAAATATCAATTTTGTTTCTCCAGAACGGATGGTTATGGTGAGAAATATGGCAACATGCAAATGTTCACACGTTGTTTCTCATTTTCCTGAGCATGGCAGCGTGGGTGTCTGCTAGCGCCTCGTGCCGGAAACTTGTTGGAGCTTTGACGCACTTCGTAGATCCGCTCGCCACTCGAGAGAAGAGAGTAGTGAAGAGGAGAAGGGGGGAAATAGAGAACAGGACTCGTTAAGAGAGATATAGAGAGAGAGGTTAAGGAGGGGACCGTTTTGGACAATCTTCCGACTCACTTCCGAAAATTTTGAAAATGAAACCACTGTAAATTAGTATTTATTGAATTAGGCTCTGAAACATGAAATTTTGTCGGTGAAAATTGACGAATATTACCATTTTTACTAGTAGGAAGAAGGCGGAAGAGAGTATGAGGAGAAATAAGTATCGGACTTCATTTAGCAGCAATGACTTATACGATTTCTGGCTCAACTCAGAAACAACGCAACGTATGCGCCATTAGTTTCCTCAGACAGATAGGTGCTTTTGTGGATGAATTAGAATTATATCGGTCTCTTATTGCAAAATTTAGTCCAAATGAGCGTAGTTTTCGACCATAGATCGAATGACAAAATTTTTGTGGTTTTGTCATTTTTATGTTGATTTCGGCGTGGATTGGATTTAACCACCAACACCACGTTCGGTGTAAGCAAATTGGAAACTTCTACCATTCTCTTTTTTTTTTATAAAGTGGATCCTCAGATACTAAGGCACTTCGTTAAAATAAACGTGCTATGCAATTATTTATTTGCCCGGATTTGTCAGTGGATGGAGAATACTTTGAGATAAAACTTCGGTTGCAGAAACTCAACTTCGGTCGCGGGAACTCAACTTCGGTCGCAGAAATTCAACTTCGGTTGCAGAAAATCAACTTCGGTTGCAGAAACTCAACTTCGGTTGCAGAAACTCAACTTCGGTTGCAGAAATTCAACTTTGGTTCATATTGAACACCGAACTTTTGGGATTGAAATAGAAAGTGCGGAAGCGGGAAAGAGTAGAGGATCGGCGCGCGGCGATTCGATTAACGTTCGCTGCGGCAGTGGACTACGTCATCGGGGCCAATTGAAAATCGGAAATTGAGAACGGGAAATGCGCTTCGCTCCAGTTCAGTTCGCCGAAGCGCTTTTCAGAGGCGACACGGTGCGGTGAAGTTAATTACTTTAAGTACCGTTAACAGGGCTCTAGTGCGGTGTGAAATGAAAATCCAGGGAAAACGTTTGAAGCTCAGACTGGTTGCTCTCCACCTGACAGCTCTTGGAAAATCGCAAGAAGAAGTTTTCACGCACTGGAAAAAAAGCACATTGGATCTAGAGTCCAGACTCTTAAAAACATCGACAAGAAAAAATACTCTTGATTCAATCAGAATCTAGCTTAAATCAAGAACCAAGCCTCTTCATTTTAGTGGATTTCGTTTTGATTCTAGCAAAAATCCGATTGAATCAAGAGATCCAATGTGGTTGTTTTCCAGTGCGCCTCTGTGCGCTGATCATTGAGACTGATAAACGAAGCCATTGACATAGAAGACCTTTAAAAAATGGAGAGATCCCATTTGTCAAAAACGGATGGTTCTTGAAGACTGAGACTGAGCATGATGGAATTGATAGACTGACGGGTAGGGTCCCTTGTGGATTGTCGTTTAGTTTGTCTATTACTCTGCCATGCTATGAAAGAACGCCGTATGAACATTCAAGAGTTGCCAAATTTCGCCAGATCAAACATGTATTGTGAGGAAAGTTATGCATATTTTTCTTTAAAATGTTCGGATATTTTAAATTGAAGTGTCTAAAAATGTTAAAGAAAAATATCCGACAGTTTCCTTGAAAATTCGTATTTTACTGATGGAAATTAGGCAACACCTGAAGGCTTATACGGCGTTTTTCTTTTGCACGGCAGTACTTACCTCCTTCGCCTGCATCACAACCACCTGCTTTTACCACTAGGATCGCTCCTTTCCTCTTTGTCCTCTTTGTCTATCGCCTCGTCTATCAAGATCAATAAACATCCCACTGACAATAAACTGAAAACAAAGAATATTTGAAATTTTATTCACAAGGGTGCCTGAAATGCCCTATCTCATGAGCCATATATCTGGGTAAACGTGAGGCTTTGCGATCCTGCACGGAGAAAAAAACTTCGTGCATGGGACCCAGAGTATAGGTCATATGGATCTCTGAAGTTTTCTGATCGCGCATCCGAAAACTTGAGGTCGAGCTGCCGAAGTTCGGGTCAGACATCGAGGAACTTTGGTTTGTACCGGAGTACTTCAGATATGTGACCCGAACCCTTCGGTATAAATCGAAGTACTTTAGATGTCTGACCCGAACTTCGGCAGCTCGACCTCAAGTTCTCAGATACGTGATCCGAAAACTTCAGAGATCCGTATCACCTCAACTTCGGGTCCCACGCACGAAGTTTTTTTCTCCGTGTACCGTAATACTGTCGGGCTAAGAAAAAACGTCGTACGAACATTTGAGAGGTGCCGAATTTCCCTCGGTAAAACATGTATTTTCGACGACATTCATGCATATTTTTCCTTGAAATTATCAGATTTTGTAGATGATGCGTACAAAATGGTATGAAAATTTTGGGGGGAAAAATTCACAATTATCGAAGGAAACTTAGCAACGTTTAGAGGCTCATACGGCTTTCTTCCTTAGAACGGTAGAATAATATTGGTGGCTGTCTTGCACCTTAAAGGTCGCTATCTTGCAGATCGGTTAAACTCTGGTCAGGTGTGTGATGGCTTTTCGCTGCTTCGCGAAAAGGCGATTTACTTTTTAGAGCTTTTAAAACCTCCAGACCTGAATGAAGGTTGCATCTAATATTTTAAATTCTCAAAATTTTTTAAAGTTGCAACGCGTAGGTCCAAGCTTTAGCATTGAAACAAATCGTCTGCATTAAAGCAGCTCCATCGCTGAATTATAACATTGAAAAATAATCGAGACATCTCATAATCTAGGTAATGACCACCACACTTCGTATCATCAGATAATCGTCCACGCATGCGCTGCTTCGTTCGTGCGTGTAATCTCGTTTAGTCGCCATAGATTGAATCATTGTTTGTAGAAACGACGTATCAGCTTCGCGAGGCTATTCAGATCGCTCGACTTGGTGCTTCATTTGCGAGTAAACGATGGAGGTCATTTTAAAATGTTTACCTCGAGAATTCACTCAATTTTTACCCTTTTTTCCATGAGAATGATTGACTTGTATGTGCGTCTGTTTAGTGTGCTCACGGAAAAAAAATTTGGTAGCATATACCATATTCTGGTCAATAAACGGCACAACCACAGAGTATGGTAACTCTCATCAAAATTATCGTGGAAGTAACAAGATTTTTCCTTACTATGACAATAGTTTTGGTGGAAGTTACCATACTGTCTGGTTGTGACGTTTTTTATCCTGGTGCTTCATTTGCAATTAAATGATGGAGGTCATTTTAAAATGTTTACCTCGAGAATTCACTCAATTTTAACCCTTTTTTCCATGAAAATCATTGACTTGTATGTGTGTCTGTTTGATGTGCTCAGGGAAAAAAATTTGGTAGCATTTACCATATTCTAGTCAGTAAACGGCACGACCACAGGGTATGGTAACTCTCATCAAAATTATTGTGGAAGTAACAAGATTTTTCCTTACTGTGACGATAGTTTTGGTGGAAGTTGCCATACTGTCTGGTTGTGCCGTTTTTTAACCCGAGTATGGTAAATGCCATCCAAATGTTTTTCCGTGTGTAAACGGAAAAAAATTATTAGTAACATTTTTCTCTTCAAATTTATAACATATAAGTTACTTTAATTCCTTCAAATGAAAGTTTACGGAGGGGAATACAATTTCAAGAGAAAATTTTTTGGGTGAAATATTTTTTTTCCGTTAAACTAATTGTTTTTTTCCATTAAACTAACTGTAAAAAATCAAAGAAATTAAATACATGTACTTGGATCATCCACGCGGTGAACACAATGTTCTTTTTGCCAAAAAAGAAAAACAACTTTTTTATTATCAAAAATCTTTCCTTCAATGCAAAAAATTGCATTCTACAAAAAGGAAAATTATCTTCACCTTGAACATTTTTTCTATAATCCAAACATAATTTTGTACTGGAAAAAAATTCGCTTGGATCTAGAGTCCAGACTCTTTAAAACATTGACAAGAAAAAACAACCTTGATTCAATCGGACTTTTTGCTTGAATCTAACGGAAATCCGCCTGAATCAAGAGGCTCGGCTTCTTCGATTCAAGGAAAAATCGGATCGAATCAAGAGTATTTTTTCTTGTCAATATTATTAAGAGTCTGGACTCTAGATCCAGGCGACTTTTTTCCCCAGTGTGTGTTAATTTATAACGACTGCTTTTTAACAGTTTTTCTCAACAGAAAATACACGGAAAAAAAAATTGCTGATTCAACAATTCAATTGCTAAAAACAGTGAGTGCAATGTTTCAACGCAGATTTTACAACAAAAAAATGCTACTTTAACCACATTGTAAACTAATTTAACCACGAAGGTGGTTAAAGTAGCATTTTTTTGTTGTAAAATCTGCGTTGAAACATTGCACTCACTGTTTTTAGCAATTGAATTGTTGAATCAGCAATTTTTTTTCCATGTACATACGAATTTGCACAATCTGAGCAGTATTTCAAAGCTGATACGTGGTTTCTGCCTTAAAAAATGTGGTAATTGTACTCGTGTAGCGGCAATGCGGCGTATTGGGCATCCTTGCCGTTCCAAGAGGGAATTAATTTGTCGTAATAACAGTCGTTGGGCGATAATATAGGTAATTATCTCGCGGCGCTGAACCGGGTCACCAGTGCGTGTGCGCGATCACCGAGGGGGTCAGCGGGACTCACAATCAGATGATAGCACCAGGAGCAAGGTCGTCACCCGCTTTTACTGCCTCCGCTCAAACGGATTTGCGGCTTCAGCTCATTTTTTCAGAATCGATCTGTACTTGGAAATTGAATGGATTTGTGAAAGGAGGGGTATCGATAAAGGCCAAAATCGGGCCGCTCCCAAAATTCCGAGATTTTTCGATATTTTGTCGATGATGACTGTTTTACAAGAACATTTGTGTTTCGGCGAGAACAAAAATTCTTGGAATGGAGGATCAGACTTGGGGTCGAAGGCCAAAATTCGCACCAAGTCGGGTTTTTTTTCGTGGCCCATACAGGGTTACGCGAGTGAAATGAAAAATATGAAATATGGAAAATTTCCGTGAAATAATTCATGAAATTTCACGAAGTTGTGAAAAATGTGAAAAATGTTTTCAAGGAATGGGTATGCAACACGCACTAGAAAACACCATAAAGCAAAAACCAGTCGCCCTTCATTTAATGTTGCATTTAATCTCGACGGATATTTTTCAGTATTTTCATATTTTTCTGAAATTTCATGAAATATTTCACATAAAATTTCAACATTTTATTTTTTACGAAAAATCGCAACGCTGGTCCCACGTGCGCTTAAATGTGTCGGTTCATCATTTTTACATCTTTTACGTCTCAAGTGATCCCCAAAAACACATCAAAAGCTCTTAAACCGAGAACTTTTGGCCCAGCATGAAATCCGATGTGGAATACTGAACCACGAAAAGTCCAGGGTGCCTTAGGAGCGATGAAAAAGGTTTGTATGGATTCAAAAAATGCAGCAAGTAAGCATTGAAGCAATACCACTAAAACAAAATTAAAAATTTACTTAAAAAATTCCGCGCCAATTACAGGGCAAAAGGTAATATGTAACTTTTTAAGTAGGCATTAGGAATTTTTCTTTCAAGGCTTAGGTAGAAACTCAAAGATTGGAAATTTTCAGTTTTCCTCATGTGGCAACACTAATTGAAAAACTTTCAATATTCCTCTCGTGGAAAGGTACGCCGAGAACTAGGTAATAAACCAGTCGACAATTTGTTATCCATTTACTCGTCGGCGCATGCGTACGATAGTCTTTTTCCTTTCGAACTGCTTGAAAACCAGCGAGACCTTGGTGATAGTCGCGCTTGAAACGACTAAACGCGTTTGGTCCGGAGATTCTACCTACAGAATGCGATGGTACTCACCAAACGAATGTCTTTGTCTCCTGTTTCCGCGTGTCCATCCGCGCTGAAAACTGGAAATATCCATTTACATACAATTAGTAACCTCTGAACGCGAGGGATTCCGCGCAGAGATTCGCGCCTTCAATTTTTCGATTAGGCAAAATACCCTCCTAAGAGTTCAAATAGTTGCATGCTGGATCTATGGTTATGAAGCATGAATGTTCCAGCTTTAAAGAGCCAAGTGCGCAATCTTCTTGGGATCTGAAGCTAGGACTTGTTACACAGAAAATTATTTTTTAGAGTTTAGAGCAGCAACTCTCTTTAAACATTCATTGACCAGATTATTCTTCAAATTATTACACGGAAAAAAAAATGGATTGCTGATTGAACAATTTTGTAGTTAAAAAAAGTGACTGACATGTTTCTAATGTACTTTTTACAGTAGTGGAAGGCCAATTCAATTTCGTAGGCGGTTTTCCGATATCTCCGAAAGTCCCCAATTTCCTTGTTCAGGTCCTCAAGAATGACAAAAATCGTCTTAAACACCGGCATTTTCAAATTTTCCCGCCAGCCGCGGCGGCGCGGTATAACCAGGAACCAAAAAGTTGAAGTGTTGTTCGGGTTTTCGTGTGTTTTCATCGGTTCAACATGACTAGCAAAATTAGTCGTATAAAATACGTCTTTTAACGCTCTAAATAGCTCCCTTTCTCTTACAATTTCGGGAAAAGAAGGCAACGATTTTCTTGAAAAACTCCCCTTAAAGTTCCTGAAAGTCCCCAATTATGGTTTTCTACAATAACTGGTAGACCCTCTGTATCGATAATCGACCATTCCCGCTTCGCCACTGATTTTAGCGGGATCGCAAGCAATTTCGGGGAAAAAGTCCCCGATTTTCTTAAAAAAACTCCCTTTAATATCCCCGAAAGTCCCCAATTTTTGTTTTTCATAACTGGTAGACACCCTGCCAGCTCAACTGACCCATTTTGCCTATTGGCGGATCTAGCAAATTGGCAACATTGTATTTTCTCCATTTGAACCACTGGAAATGTATCGATTCTTGGAGGGGCCAGGCCGCCAGGTGCTCCGACAAGAATCGATTACTTAGCATAGGTTTAAATGGAAGAAATCCGGTGTTGCCAAATTGCTGCATCCGCCTCTGATTTTGTCTGGAAAAGAGTCAATAAACTAATGGAACGAATAGATTGCATTCTCGCTCGGGTCAAGATGTTCGGCGTTTCGGTTTGTGCGGAGCAGCGAAAAAGCGAGCGCTGCTGTAGACGAATTTGTGTGTCAGGAGTGGAGCTGCGACGTCTCGGACGCGCGTCGGTCGACGTCGTCGGCGTCGCGGCGCGGCGCACAGTGGATCGAGCCAGTTAGAAAGGTCGGACTTGAAATTTTCGACTAAAACTTAAAATTTTGACGTTTTTTTCATCACATTTTAATTTTCAAGGGGTGCTTCTAGAGGAAAATGTCACGAGAAAACCGATAGAGCCACTTTGAGAACATCAAAGTTTCGTATAAACGGAGTTTAAAGCGTTTAAAGTTTCCAAAGTTTGTTCGACCTCTCCTATTGACTCGATCCACTGTGCGGAGCACAGTGGATCGTGTCAATAGGAAAGACCGGACAAGATTTGGAAACTTAAAACGCTCATAACTCCATTTTTACAAAACTTTAAGGTTCTACAAGTGGCTAAATCGGTTTTCTCGGAAAATTTTCTTCTTAAAGCACCCCTTGAAATTAAAAATGTGACGAAATAAACATCAAAATTTGCAGTTTTAGTCAAAAATTTCATGTCCGACCTCTCTAATTTACTCGATCCACTGTGCGGCGGTGGCGGCGGGGACGTTAGCCTATTTATGGCCCCATTCCATTCCATTCCGCGATCGCTCCGCGGTTTGCGTTCGCCCGGACTCCCGCGACCGGGCCGCTACTCTCACTTTTCGCATGACGTCACGTCTCTTCCCCCCCCCCTCCGTCCAACGACGTGAGCGATGGCGTCGCGACGCCCGCCTGCTGCAATCCGTGATTCGCCCGTGCCCTTCTCGATAGCCCAATTAGGGACCGGGAGGATGCACCTTGACCGTGACCCCTTTTTGCCCCGAAAATCGTCGCCCCCCGGTGCTGCCGTTTGATTTTATCGAAAGGTTCCGAAATAATTCCCATTTCCGGAAATATATCTCGATTTGCCAAAGTGTCGAGAAAAAATCCGATTTTTTAAGAAATTCCGGGGAAAAATTTCGGAATACGCCCAGATTTAGTTCCGAAGATCGTGTAATTTGTTCAGAATGTCCCTAAATTTGATCAAATAAATGGTCAAACCGGCGGACACACGCAAGTTTCGAGGAAATTCCGGAAATAGCTGAAAATTCCGGGGATTCAGGCCAGGGTGGCATGTAAGGTAAGAAACTTATGAAAGATTGGAAATTTCCGTGAAATATTTCATGAAATTTCACGAGCCTGTGAAATTTATGAAATTTACGAAATTTTCTAATTTTATCCTTTATAATGAAACAAAAATCAATTTATAAGTTCGTGAACGGATTCTGCATCATTCATAATCATTGTAGAGCCCCTTTGCTTCATTATTACTTTTTCTCTTATAGGGCTACAACTGCTACAAGCATGGAATGTATACCCCCCTGACCCTCCCTCTTCCAGTCTCAAAGACATAAAGACGGAGCACTAAAAGCAAAAAATGAAGCTTCTAGAGCTTCTTTTCAATCACCTCTACTATTGGCTAGAGGATTGGCGGCGAAATCGGGACAAGTTTGAATTCAAATGTAGGGCGGGAACTAATAAATAAAATTGCGGAAACAAAGTATTTTAGGTTGATTTTTGCCCAAATTCAGGTACACACTCATATTTTATTAACTTTAGGTTAGTTTCGGTCCGTCGTCGACCGACTGATTTCATTTGGGAGTAACGTAGATCTAGAACTGTAACGGCCTGTTTGAACCTGCAGAACCACCATAAGCAGAAGAAAAACTAACTTTATCTGAGATTACTGCCTGTTACCGAGCAAAAGTAGGTGTAATATATTAGGACGCAGACCGAACTTTCTTAATATAATCGTTTTAAGCATTTAAAACACGTTTCGAAGAAGAAATAAGGAAAAATCAAGAGGACAAGTTCAAATCAAATTTCCGTTTGCCGCCATGGATTCCCGCGCTCATTTACACACTCACACAAACGCGCAGCGCCGAACCTAGCTTCACTTTTTCCCCGTGCTTTTAGATACGAGCACTCCGTCTTTATGTCTTTGTCCAGTCTAGACTGAAAACCTAACCTCAAACTTGTTTGTTTACACTTCAATTCAGACGTTGCAAAATCATGTTTCTCACAAATTCGCTCTAAAAATAATGTACTCGAATTTATTTCATTTAAGATTCTCCAAAAAAATGAGGGACTTCAGCCCCATCCCCATACTTGGATTGCATTTTGCAAAAAGGAACCAAGAGCATTCCAATGTTGTTAAGATTGTGTATCTTATATTCATTCAATAATATTACTGAAATCATGGAAAAAATTAAATTTACAAAGGTAATTTTCGTCTTTAAGTTATAGTTTCCTGGGAGTAAAGATAAAATTAGTTTAGATAATCTGTGTTTATTTGCAAGGCAAATAAAGTTGCACAATCTTAGCAACATTGGAATGCTCTTGGTTCCTTCTTGCAAAGTGCAATCCACTTAGTGTCGGTGTGCCATTGAGCCTTGCTGTCATACCCTTTACCCTCTAACAGTCCTAGAGGCAGCTATGGAGTCTCCCTGTCTGCCAACGTACCCATATTAGAGCCAGAAAAAAAATTATTCCCTACATTCCAAACAAAGTGAATAAAATAGTTGTTGGTTATAAAAACAGGCATTATGAGGCCTTCTGACAGTTTTACATCATAATGATCAATTTCGAGCAATTTTACTTCAATTTTTCATAAATTTCATAAATTTCGGAAATTTCCGGAAATATTTCACGTGAAATTTCACGATTTTAAATTTCATGAAATTTTGCCACCCTGATTCAGGCGATTCCGAGAAAAGTTCCGATTATTTTCGATTCTCAGCAATTTTTTGGAGTTTTTACCGTCGGACTTAATCTTCGAGGAACCTCCCCGAAACAGAGGGTTGGTTATTGAAATTTATAGACAAAGTTATAGACAAAGGGGAAATTAGAAAATAAAGCGATCCTATCGGTGGAAGCGGGTGGTTTGCAATGGACATAGGAGGTAAGCAATGGACTAACTAACGGAAATACAAGGGAGATTCTTTATTCAATCGATCATTTCCCCCCTTAGACTGTGACGACCACCCTTCTCAACCAATAGGACCGTTCCGTTTTCCCCTTGTGTTCTCTATGTCCGTAGCATTGTCTATCAATTCCCCTGCACTGGAAAAAAAACACATTGGATCTAGAGTCCGCAGACTCATGAAAACATTGACAAGAAAATGGACTCTTGATTCAATCAGATTTAAGCTTAAATCAAAAGGAAATCCGCTCAAATTAAGAGTCTTGGTTCTTAATTTAAGCTTAAATCTGATTGAATCAAGATAATTTTTTCTTGTCGATGTTTTTAAGAGTCTGCAACTCTAGATCCAATGTGTTTTTTTTTCCAGTATACCTAATCAGCCCGCTTAGAAGCTCTTAGCTTCACCCTCTTAAAAGAAGTGGGCATCAGTCATTTGAGAGAAGCGTTGTTAAAAGAGCGTGTGCGGTGACATAGCTGTGAGTAAAAAAGTCAAATATGCAATAAAGCAGACAATCAGAGGATGTGACGCTCAAAGAATCATACTTTTGAAGGGGCCGGCCTGATCTCCGGCACTTCAAAACTTTCAAGGCTCGGATATTTGATTCAAATCTCGACATCAATTGTTTTTCAAGCTGAATTGATTTTTACATAGAAACAGGGTTGCCACAGTCAGGGAAAACACGGAAATGTCAGGGCATTTTAAAAAGACAGGAAAAACCGGGAAATGTCAGGGAATTAAAAAAGTCAGGGAAAACCAGGAAATGTCAGGAAAAATGGCGAAAATGTCAAGGAAAATTGGTTAAATCACCTTTATTTTTGCTTTCTAGCATGGGTTTTGAGGTTTCGAACAAGAAATTTTGCCTGAAAACTATTTTCAATTATGCTTTCTTAACCATCTGTCACATCTTCAATTGTCAGGGAATTCCGCACCTGAATGTGTCAGGGAATTTCATTTTCTAAATTCTGTAGCAACCCTGTAGAAACGCATCCAGCATAGCAGTATTTAGTGCAGGTAGAAAGAACGATTTTTGAATATTAGCTTCACAGGAATAGCTTATTGCCTCATTTTTTCAGCCTTATCGTCCACACTGTTTCCCGGCTTAAAACTTTCAAGTGTTTTGACAATAAAGCGTTTGAGGAAACGATAGGTTTGTTTTAGTGATAACGTAGTGTATTTTTGCATGATATGGTAGAGCTCTTGAGACATTACTTCTCGAATCTATACTAGCTTCGGCTTGAAAAGACGAGGTTAAGAAAGCTTTCACGTGCTTTCATCAGACCACAAGAAAGCCCTCTTAAAATAAAAAAGTGCATGCAGATACCGCGTGCACTTTTTCTTCTTTTTTCGGAAAACACCTGAGCACAACAAGCAGCGTAACTAGTACTCTTAACTCCATCAGAATTGGTACCGTGGATTTGTCGCGCTTCTTGCTACAGAGGAAGCAATTTGTGACCACGTAGAAGATCCTTCTTGAAGTGCCTTGAAAGACGGAGCATGACCATTGAAGGACTCGCGATTGGCTCAGCCATCTTGGGCCTTTTATGGAGCCCTCCTCGTGTAAATTTCAAAAATCAGCCTGCTGTTAAGGCATGAGCAGCGAGAACCAAACTCTCTTTCCCTTGTTAAAAGTGCATCAGTGAGAACGAAAACACATCAACTCGTTACCTCGAAAATGCTCACTTTTCACTAAAGACAGACAATTTTCATGAAGGTCATCGAAGTTACCGTATCTGTTCCAACTTGGACATTTAAAGTTTCCTTAAGTACTTGCTTTTAGGCACCAACAATCTTTTTCTTAGACTAACTTCTTCACCTAATATGCAGTTTTGTGTGTTTCTTGATTATTTTCATTTTTTCGAGTCAGTGTGTTTTCGTTCTCACTCACTGGAAAAAAAAAAAAAATACATTGGTTCTTGAGTCCAGACTCTTAAAAACATCGACAAGAAAAAGTACTCTTGATTCAATCAGAATCTAGCTTAAAACCAGAACCAAGCCTCTTAATTTAAGCGGATTTCGTTTTGATTCAAGCAAAAATCCGCTTGAATCAAGAGTATTTTCTTTTGTCAATGTTTTCAAGAGTCTGGACTCTAGATCCACTTTTTTTTTTCCCAGTGCTGATCCAATAAGTGTCGATATGATTAATCGAGGATTCACCCGATGATGGTGCATCTCTTTCGGACATAAACTCACCGATCGATGTTTGTTTTTGTTGCAGAGTTATCCTGTGTTTATGAGCGGTTGAGGGTGTCCGAGTGAGCGGTTTGGCCCTCGCCGAGGATGGCAGAAGCGCATTCTGCGGTCGCGTTCTCCTTCTCCATCACCCACGAGGGGTGGGACGTCAACTTCGACCGCGAGGTTCTCAACCTCGTCTGGTCCTCCGGCGTCCGCTCCTGGAAGAAGAGGCTCGCCAGATTCAAAGTAAGTCGCAACCCTCAGTTTTCCATGGGTTTGGGTCTCGTCGAACAGAGGATATCTGCCCTAACAGATTATGAGAATATCCGCCATATTAGATGATTGAAATATCCGCAGAGTGTCTACAAATCCGGAAATATTACTGATTTGTGAAAGACGGTCCGGAAGTACTGAAAAAGTGCGGAAATTCTGCAAGAAGGTTCGAAATTTTGTTCATTTTTTGTGATTTTTGTCGTAATTTAAGCTGGAAGTTCAAATTTTGAACTTTTTCGAATTTCGTCAATTGGAGGTACTCAAAAAGTACTGAATTTTCCTGTTGAGTAGGTAGTGGATTTCTTGGGAATGTACGGGAAAAGTATTGTAAAAGTACTGCTTTTTGGCCAGCCTGTTTTAGTAGACACCCTCATCCGCCACAGTAGATTATAAGAATATCCGTCACAATAGATTAAGATAATATCCGCCGCAATTTTGGATTAGTTGAAATTGTGACCTGACCTATACAAAGTTTATTCTCCTACTAATGAATCGAATTAGAATATGTTTAATGCATCTATCGTATTCTCCGTAAAACATCTACCACGATTCGTATATTGTGGTGGTATACACGCAATATTAAAGAATATATTGCCGTTCGGAAGACAAAGAACATTTTTGCAAGGAGAGCACGGACTTCTCAAGCCTGACCTTGCAAATTGAAAAATAACCGAGATGAACCGAGAGTCTTTACTGATTAATGAATCAATCGGACTGAATGGTCATTGGTCAGTCAGAAAAAACACTACTCACGCAGCGGGCAATCTTGCGGCCATTCATAAAGTGCAAATTCACGCTTGTAATTGACTGCTAGTCTCGAGATAAACTTGAACTGAAGATTGCCGATATGATTCACGGGGAAATTACAGCCTGGTGGCTCAACAATTACAATCAGTTAAATGCATTGATTCAATAGGAACGTAAGGCAAGAGATAGCAAGAAAGATTAGAAAAAATCAATCGAGAAAGAACAATCGTCATGATAACACTTCAAAAATTAACTGTTCACTGTCTCGTCTCTTTAATCTTCGCTCCTCTCAGGCGTAAAGAGAGTATCTCGATCTCCACACAAGCCTCCACTTCGATTTCAACGGCCGCGATGAAGTAACTTTTATTTTCCATCGAGCGAGAACAAAGCTGCTGCAAGGAAGGAAACTTGCAAGAACCTAAAAAACTACTGACGTCGTGCTCGGAATCCATAAAACTACGACTGGTCTGAACGCGTGTCACATCCTCCAGGTTGCCGAACTTCTGATTAATTTTTCTCAATTGGACGTATTTCTATCAAACGGAACTGTGTGCATTAAGGCATGAGCCCTGAGACCCATAAGAATACATGCATAACAGGGCTCATGTCATATTGCGCATAGTTCCGTTTGACAGAAATACGTCCAATTATTATTGAGTTAATTTTGCTAAGTTTAAAGTTTCTCTTTCATTTTCCGGCCGAAAACGGATCCAATAAAAATTTGAAATGAAACCAGTGTATCAGCAGTTATCGTTCGATATTTCCTAGTGGTTAATCAAGTATTCATCTTCATTTTCGTTGACAAAAATCGATAAAAATATTTTTAAAAAAATCTTTTTGATCTAAATTTTTTTTTAAAAAAAATTGTTTTAAATAAAATTTTTTTAAGTAATTCAAATTCAATCATTGTTTAGCTCAGACAATTCGTTCAAAGGGAATAAAATTGAAATTTTGGAAATGAAAATCGAATTGAATTGTCATCGATGACAGAATTACGTTTTTCTAAATCACAAAAAACTGTAAATTGAAAACTGTGGATTGAAAACAAAAATCGTTTCACTTCGCAAAAAATTGATTTACTTAACAGATAAAAAATCAGCCAAAAAAAGTTTTCTTAAACAATTTATTCAGTTTTAGTCCCAAGCGCTGGAAAAGTGCGGCAACAGGGAAGTTACTAACGAGTCCGTGTCCGTACGTGATGCACGCGATAGTTTATTTATTTCCACGGAGATGGAGCGGACTGATATATCGTAGGAGACGTGATCTCAAACGGGTGATATACTGATATCCGCGCGGTGACTCGCCTTAACCTTGGCTCGACGCGCCAGCGCCACTACTCCGGAAGTCCCATAGAGACAGGAGACAACGTCAACAAGTGCTTTGCTCTATGTCCGTCCATGCGGCCAGCTTTCCGGAAGCTCCACTGAAATTAGGACGGGTCCGTGAGATTTTAAAGGAACGTTGGCGATAAGCAGTCAAAACCGGCTGAAGCCGCTCAAAAAGTGGCCCTTTGTTTCGGGAATCGAGAATTTGCAGGTGTCTGAAAGACGAATTTCGTGTTTAAGTGGAAACTTCTAAGTGAACTGAACACGAGAATACCAATTTCTTAAGGAGGGTCCGGAAGTAGTGAAAAAGTGCGGAAATTCCGCCAAAGGTTCGGAATTTTTTTCATTTTTTCGTCATTTTTGTCTCAATTTGAGTGAGAAATTCAAATTTTTGAACTTTTTCGAATTTTGTCAAATGGAAGTACTGAAAGAGTACTGAATTATCCTGTTGAGGAGGTACTGAATTTTTTGGGAATGCACTGGAAAAGTACAGTAAAAGTACTGATTTTTGACCCGTCTGTTTTAGTAGACACCTTGAAATCGAACAACTCATAAAACCGTCCTTTCATAAATTTTAGGCTGATTATTATGGTACCTAGAACCGGAAATAACGGGGGAAAATCGGGATTCGTCAGGGAAGGAACTATTTTAGAGAAAATCAGGGAATAGAGAATTTGCGGGTGTCTGAAAGACGAATTTCGTGTTTCAGTGGAAACTTCTGAGTGAACTGAACACGAGGATACCCTTGGTACATGAATTGAACAATTATTGGAGAAGATTTGAGAAAATGATCTAACTTGCTAAAATACATGTGTTTAAATGGGAATAAATGCCGCCAGATGACGTCACTAGGCGGTGCATTTTCTCACTTTTAAATCTACTTTCATACTGTTTCCCACATCAGAAAAAAATTATAATACCGTGAAATCAGCTCTTTAAGCACTTTCAGATAAAGTAATACAAAATTTGCATGCAAATTCTCCATTCGTTCCAGAACCCGGGAAGCTCTTCATCCACCGCCTAGGGACCATATCTTTTTCAAATTTTGCCGAAATTTGAAGAACCTATTATTAATTAGATTTATGTTATTGTGACCGAGCAGCCATTATCGATCCCTTGAGTTACATACTTGAATGTTCAATTGAGCCGAGAGCGAGACTAGAGATTAGGGAAACAGTGCGATGCTTGAAGTATCCCCACAGTTTTGCAGGCGCTTCCTGCGATCGTTTTTCACGCCAAGTTCAAAGTTTCGGAAATACCGTGACAACCACTGCAGTTTGAAAATAACCTCAATTTCGGTGCTTCGGCTCGGCTGTTGCACGTTATGTTTTTACTTCGTGCAACTCAAGGTGGGGAGGGAGCATTGCTTGATTAAGAAGCCTGTCAAAACCATTGTAGTGCGCAATCGGTTCAAGTATTTAGACTAATTTATTTATTTTTTTTTACTTTATTATTTGTCCCATGAACGGGGAGTTGAACATTCTCGTAAGTGATGTACACTAGAAATGTTAAAAATGGAGTTAAAAGTTGATTTCGGTAATATTCGTAGCGCAATGCGTGTTTTCCGTGAAATTTTGGTCAAAATATTTTTCAGAATGCTTAAATTCGTACCTTGCCTATCGGTCCATTGGAAGAAATATGAAAAAAAAGAAATATTAATAAGGAAAGCTTTTGTCATGATTTTATCTTGAGTTCATAGCGCGTTTTGAAGATTCAATATATTTTTAAATTTTAAATTTTTATTTTTTACCACGTATACTAATACTTTTTAACACTGGACACGTGCATTATTTATTTAAAAGCTTGCCTCCCCATTATAAAAAAAACTTTCTCTGCTCATTTTCTGAGGACCTACCGGGAATTTATTGAACTTTATTAATTATTTACTGTCTGAGAAGCCACGCACGCTCAGTGTCGATTTTATTCAATCTGAAGTAATTAAATCTATGCAATCCGTTTTATGTACCTCATTTGTGGCTTTTCCAAGTAGACGCACGAATGCGGTGCACACTAATTAAATCGTATAAAAACAGGTTTTCATTTGTTGGAGTTTATTTCTTTGCCACTCTCAGGACAAAGGAGAGCAAGAGCAGGGGCGTGGCGTGCTTTGCGATATATCGATTGATCTGTCATATAAATCTATGGGAAAGGATCGATAAATAGAGTGCTCGCAACGAATACCTTACCTATCGATTCTTTACAATAGCTTCAAATGGAGAATTATCGATGATCGGTCATTCACGCCACGCCACTGAGCGAGAGGGCATAAACAAAGCCTCTGCATTTGGACTACATTTTGCAATTAGGAACTATGAATTCAAGCCCGGTTTAAAAACAACGTATGTGCCATTAGTTTCCCTATGCACACAAGTTTTTTTTCAGATGAGCCAGAACTTATAGTTCCAAATTGCAAAATGCGGTCCATTTAAGCCTCGATGCACTTATGAAATCCAGATGGACTGCATTTTGCAATTTGGAACTATATATTCTGGCTCATCTGAAAAAACACTCATGTGCATAGGGAAACTAATGGCACATACGTTGTTTTTTTACCGGACCAGAATTTATAGTTCCAAATTGCAAAATGCAGTCCAGATTAACATGAGGCATGAAAATAATGCGTCTGTACATAGTTCAAGGTGCATGCCGAATCCAGTTACAAACTCACGAGATAGGAAACTGCACGGCCAAATCATTTTCGGATTGCATCTTTCAGTGCGGGAAATTATTTCGGTTTAAAATTGACCGAAACTGCCAATTCTCTCTACAGAGAGTACATACATTGACAGGGCCGCCACTTTATTTGGGGACTCTAAAACTGAAAACACGGCAGCCCTGCTTCGCTCCCTATCTTCGAATGGAGAGTTTGTCTTGATGTAGAGGTGGACTCTCAGGATAGCGTGGGATATCCCCTCCATTTTGACCTCAACTTGAGAGCTTTTTCTGAGCTTGGGAGTTGATTTCAGAAAAAATTAGTGGCACCATCGTGTTTCTTGCCAACTTTTACATAAGAATCAACAGTCAAATCACGAATTCCTCACACATGCAACATCTCCATCGCAAATCGCGACGCATGCTAGTCAGAGGCGGATCCAGCAATTCGGCAACACCGGATTTCCTCCATATGAACCAATGCTAAAAAATCGATTTCTGTCGGAGCACCTGGCCCCTTTAAGAATCGATACATTTACATAGGCTTAAATGGAGACAAGGCAGTGTTGCCAGTTTGCTGGATCCGCCAATGGTTAGAGTTCCATTCAAGCAACACTGAGCAGTCATCAGTTGCTGAAAGGTTCAAGGTGTATCGACACACAACAATTTTCTCAGCAAGTGGTAGATTTGCATTTTTATTTGTTTCTCGTTTCAATGAATGCTCAACCATGTTTGAGTAGGCGGCGCGCTGAATGTCAAAGTATCGCGGATCCGACCGTCGCGACTTTGCCTTGGATTTTCCTCTTTACAAAGCGTTAATAGTCCAGCACGCGATAAACTCGATATCGACGATAGACTATTTGAATTGGATTCGATGCCGGGCAGATTGACCACATTTTGCAACAAGGAACAACGATTTCTTGTCCACTGCAGAAACAACGGATGTGTCATTAGTATTCCTATGCAGATAGGTGCTTATTTGGATGAGCCTGAAATAGTAGTAGTACCTTATTGCAAAATGCAGTCCAGATGTGGCTCGGACGGCGGTGGCGACCTCAGGACTACAGCTACAATACCGTGCTATGGAAGAACGCCGTATGAACATTCGAGAGTTGCCAAATTTCCTTTGATAAAATGTTTATTTATGAGGAAAATAATTAACATTTTTCCTTGAAATTTTCAGGGACTTTAGATCAAAATACAAAGAATATTCTCTGAAAAATTGGAAGAAAAATATTCATAAGTTTACCAGGGTATTTGTGTTTTATCGAAGAAAAGTTGGCAACGCCTGAAGGTTCATACGGCGTTTTTCCCTAGCACGGCAGAATACCGTGCTATGGAAGAACGCCGAATGGAGATTTGAAATGAATGGTGCTAAATTTCCTCAGATAAAATGTTTATTCCAGAGGAGATTTGAAACTGTATTTTCGTGGAATTTTCCGATACCACGAATCAAATTGCGATTCAAAGTCTCCGAAAAATTGGAAAAACTACCAGCAAATGTGTGTTTTATCGAAGGTGCGCATACGATGTTCTTCCATAGGACGGCAGTGCTAATAAGGAAGAACGCCGTTTGAATATTCGAATGGTGCCAAATTTCCCCGACAAAATATATATTTTTGAGGAAAGTTATGCATATTTTCCCTTGAAGTTTTCAAACATTAAATGGATTGCATTTTGCAAAAAGGAACCAAGAGCATTCAAATGTCGCTAAGCTTGTGCAACTTTATTTACCTTGCAAATATAAACTGATCATCTGAAGTAGATTCATCTTTTCTCTCAACAAACAATAAATTCATGAGGAAAATTACCTATGCAAATTTAATTTTTTGCATGATCTCAGTAATTGTGTTGCAAAAAATGTAAGTTGCTCAATCCTGGCAACATCGAAATGCTCTTGGTTCCTTCTTGCAAAATGCAATCCAAATTGTGAAAAAAAAAATTCTGAAAAATTCTAAAAAAATATTCACAATTTTCCCGGTAAATTTGACTTTTATCGGAGGAAATATGTCTACGTCTGAACACCGGAAAAAAAAACACATTGGATTTAGAGTCCAGACTCTTGAAAACATAGACAAGAAAAAGGACTCTTGATTCGATCAGATTTAAGCTTAAATCAAAAGGAAATCCGCTCAAATTAAGAGGCTTGGTTCTTGATTTAAGCTTAAATCTGATTGAATCAAGAGTATTTTTTCTTGTCAATGTTTTTAAGAGTCTGGACTCTAGATCCAATGTGTTTTTTTTTCCAGTGCTGAAGACCCATACGACGTTCTTCCTTAAGACGGCGGAGTCTGCGAGAGGTTGTTTCCTAGCTTGGCCGCTCCTCGGAGTCCGTTTGAGCCAACAATTAAGAAACGACACCGGCCGCCGTCGTCACGATTTAATTTAAAATCCGTCGGGTCTTCGGTCCTCGCGTTGGAAGATGGAGTGTTTTTATCGCTCCGTTGGCAACGGCCCGGGATTTATTTCAAAATCGTTTACCTCTCATTCCACTCATCGCTTGCGCAACCGGGCGCGGTCGTACCGGAGAAACCCGGTTTCCAGGCCAAGCGCCTTGCCGCCGCCGTTTCAGCGGGTTCACGCCCAGCGGCCGATTATTGAATCGTATAGACAAAGCGATAGACAAAGAACACTGGAAAAAAACTTATTAGATCTAGAGGCCATACTCTTGAAAACATCGACAAGAAAAAGTACTCTTGATTCAATCAGAATCTAGCTTAAATCAAGAACCAAGCCTCTTAATTTAAGCGAATTATTACTCTATTTTTAGAATTTCCTCGAAATTGGCGGTTTTTCGCCAGTTTGACCATTTATTTAATCAAATCTAGGGACATTTTGATCAAATATGACGGATCTTTGGAACTAAATCCGCACTGGAAAAGAAAACACATTGGATCTAGAGTTCAGACTCATAAAAACATCGACAAGAAAAAGCACTCTTGGTTCAATTAGAATCTAGCTTAAATCAAGAACCAAGCCTCTTAATTTAAGCGGATTTCGTTTTGATTCAAGCAAAAATCCGATTGAATCAAGAGTATTTTCTCTTGTCAATGTTTTCAAGAGTCTGGACTCTAGATCCAATGTGTATTTTTCCAGTGTAGGGAGAAAGGTGCGATCCTATTGGTTGAAAATAGGGGCTCTCATACTGCCGTGCTAAGGAAGAATGCCGTATGAACATTCGAGAGTTGCCAAATTTCCTTCGATAAATATTTCATTTCTGAGGAATGTTATGAATATTTTTCCTTGAAAACGTCAGGAACCTCAGGTGAAATTGTAAGCAAAAGTATCTGGAAAATTGGAGAGAAAATAATCATAAGTTAACCAGGAAATTCGTGATTTATCGAAGGAAATTCGGCAACGTCTGAAGGCTCATACGGCGTTCTTCCTTAGCACGGCAGTATAGACTGTAAGGGATAAAATGATGGACAATCTGTAGAGGATCCCGTTAGTTAGTCTGTTACCTACCTCCTATGTCCATTGCAACCCCACCAATGGGATCCCTTCATATTCATTTAATCTTCTTTGTCTATAGCTTTGTCTATCAATTTCAATAATCGGCTCCAGGCGAAATACTCAAAATGGAAAATTTAACATCTGGTAAGCGCCATCTTTTGTGTGCCGTTATTCATTAGTCACGAAAAGTACGGTGCGCAAGCAGTGGCGCGGCGTGCTTCACGATTTATCGATTGATCTGCCATTTTAACCTGTAGGAAAGGATCGATGATCAGTGTGTCCGCAACGAACACCTTCATAATCGATTTCTACTATTGTGTCCAAGGGGAAAATATCGAAAATCGATCTTTCACGCTTCGCTACTAGCCGTAAGTAAACAAACCAGATGGCGACTCCACCCAACCGTTAGATTCCTTCCAGAGGGAACTATTGAAATAATCATGAAATATCTGAAAAGTAATTCAATTATTTAATAAGAAAAAAAACTTAAGGATGAATGGGTCTGTTGCAAACTTCAGCTGGAGCAAAAAGAAGAAGTATTTCTTACTTTCAATACATACTTGCCGATTGCCGGCGATTGCTGACTGCGACGCACACATCGAATTTCCTCATAGATTTCAACAGAGTAAAGATACTTTGTAGGATCTTTGATAAATGGACGTATTTCTGTCAAACTGAACTATGTGCATTACGACGTGAGCCCTGTTAAGCATATATTCTTATGGATCTCAGCGCTCATGTCTTAATGCACATAGTTCCGTTTGACAGAAATACGTCCAAATGATGATCGACAAGGTCCATGCATCTGCAACGATCTCTTTCCATGCTCCGCCGTTTTCACGCAATCCAATCGAGGAAAAATTGGACTTAATTTTGCAGTAAGGAACCGTAATTTCTAGCTCATCCTTAAAAAGCTTATCTGCACAGGGAAACTAATGACACTGATGTTGTTTCCAAACTAAGCCAGAAATTGTAGTTCCTCGTCACAAAATTTCGTTTTTTTTTTCCTCCAGCTTATTTGTTCAGAAATGTCTTAATAACCCTGGAAACATTTAAGCAATGATCATCTACGTGGCACATCGCTCGACAAAATAATTCCTAAGAAAATTCGCCGCGACGGCTTGAGACTTTCAAGTAGAAACTGCAGCAAAAATCCTACCTCGGTTTTAATCCCTCCCTCTCCTTTTTTTCTTTCGTGAGTAAGGGCATTATCCTGCGAAGTGTTTAGACATGAGTCTCGGAGCAGAGTTAGTTGATTAGGAGCTATTCGCGAAGCGCATAAAATTGTTTGTGCGGAAAAAACATCCATCGTTCTGCGAAGTGTTATCGTCTGGCTCATTACATTCAACACTTGATAAAAGAGTAATTGCTGTTGCGGGTGAATGGTCGGGCCACGAACAGAGAGCAAAGGAGTTATTTTGGGAACCGCAAGCCAAATGGACTGCACTGCATTTTGCAATTTGGAACTATAAATTCTAAATCTAATGGAAAAACACTTATGTGCATAGGGAAACTAATGGCCCATACGTTGTTTTTAAACCGGGCGAGAATTCATAGTTCCAAATTGCAAAATGTGGTCCAAATTGTCGGTCCTCTTTACCCCGGAGTGTGAGGTTATATCTCTGTATAAAGTCCCTGAGAATAGAAAAAGTAGGTTATTTTCTGTAAAAGTTAAAAAGGAAGAGAATATCATCATGACTGTCCCCAAAAAATATACCTAACTCACCAGCGGGCCGATTATTGAAATGTATAGACATACCGATCGACAAAGAAGACATAGGGAGTAAGGAGCGATCCTATTGGTTGAAATGAGGGGTTCTTATAGACTAAAGGATAAAATGATAGACACTCTATAGGGGATGCCGTTAGTTGGTCTATTACCTACCTCCTATGGCCATTGCAATCACCCGCCTCTACCAATGGGGTCCCTTTATATTCATTCAGTCTTCTTTGTCTATAGCTTTGTCTATTAATTTCTATAATCGGCCCGTTGGCTTCCTTTAAACTGAGAGAAAGGAACGGAATTAATCCATTCAAAATAAGGGAAAATGCGTTTTTAAAATTGGCAACTTTGAGAAATGGGAGCCTAAGAACTTTTTGCATCTCTGAAAAATGCCTCCCTATTAGTTCCTGCGTAGTCTTTTAACTGAATCAAAGTGTATGGAGTGATATAAAAGTACGTTTTTTGAATACAACTATTCGAGCTCTCAGGAATATTTCTTGCCTATCCGGCGAAATCGAAGGAGAAGCGCAAATGGTCAATCTGGTCATCAGCAATTTCCTTTAAATCAATGAAATTAAGCTTAATGGAGACTTTGCTCGAGTGAATTTGATCAATACAAGGGAAAGTGTCTCTAATGAGCTGAGCTCACAATATTTTTTCAGGGATGCAGAATGTTCTTCGATCCCCCAATTCTTAAATTTGCCTCCCAATTTTCGTAATCTCTTTTCCTTAGATTCTCAAATGACGATTTTTTTTCTCTCTCAATTTTTCTTGCTCTGATTTGCCGCGAATTTGCAATAAACACGCAATCGACATTATGATGCGAGCCGTATACCTCTCATGTTTTAAAAAAGGTTTTTTTTTATTTATTTTTTTTTCATTTACTAAATAAGATTTTGGGGCCTTCCCACTCATGTACGCGCTCGAGGAAAACCGCGATCCACCACCCACCGTCGCGTGGTCAAGAAGTTGTTACAGCGATTCCTGTCCAAATTATGTGTGTAACACTTTAACATGATAGCAATCAGACTACATTTTCCCATAAGGAAATACCATTTTGTAACTATTAGTTACTACGTAAACAGTAGCTTCTCATTGCAAAACGCAGTCAATCTCACATCCCATTCGTATTCTTAAACATTGTTCGAAACAACTTACAGGTGCCAAATGCGCCCACGAAATCGGGCATGGCGTCTAAAAATTGAATGCCCTGCGCCAACGTGGCCCCTAAAAATTAACCCCCCCCCCCCAAAAAAAAAAAAAAAAAAAAAAAAATCCTAATTTTTCTGTTTGGTGACTTTTCGAAATTTCCCCCAAGTTACAGCAACTAGTTATGTATCTAAATCGTCTTGCGAGTAACTTTTCACTAAGTGCGCTGCGATATATAGGCAAAAAGTGAATTTGGCCCTTAAAAAATCTTCAATGGCCCCTAAAATTCGAGCTTGATGCGCCACATGGCCCCTGAAACTCGAAGGTGAGTTTCGAACACTGCTCTTAAAAGCTCGCGGTTAAAAAATAAAAGTTTTTCCATCGGTTTGGCACCAGCGCCCACCGGCAACATCCGCGAGACGCTCGTGTATGTAGTTCCTGCAGATTATTTTTAGCGGCGATCCGTTTGAATTGGACGTATTTTTGCCAAACGGAACTATGTGCACTGCGACGTGAGTCCTGTTATGCATATATTCTTATGGGTTTCAGGGCTCATGTCTTAATGCACTTAGTTCCGTTTGGCAGAAATACATAGAATTAAGTCTGTTGACTCCGCGTTGAGCTCTGGCGATTTCGGTCGCCGAATTTTCGCAAGTCTGCACGCGACGCAACTGTGCGCCCGACCTTTGATCGTCTGCAGGTCGCGGACTGGGTGTTGCTGTTGCTGCTCCCTGCCTTCTAGATTGTTTTAGAAGTACTGCAGTGACTCGGTTTTTTTCCTGCGAATTCCAGCATCAGCATTCCACCTGTGAATTTTACTAACAATAAGTGAATTGATGTTGTGGCTGATTTCGCACGGATACTGTAAATGTCAGCCGGGGTGCAAACTGGACTACATTTTGCAATTAGGAACTATAAATTCCGGTTCGGTTTTTAAAACAACGTATGTGCCATTAGTTTCCCTATGCACATGCGTGTTTTTTCAGATGGGACAGAATTTATAGCTTCAAATTGCAAAATGCAGTTCAACTGTTCCAGGCCTCCGTTTGTATCAAGATGCCTCCGCAATTTTCGTTAAAACTCTTTGTTGTTTTTTTGACTAAATTCGACTGGATTTTTCTTCAAATTGTGAAACCAATACTGTTCGCAGTTTTATCTAAAATATCTGGCAATTTCAAGGGGAAATATGCGTTATTCTCGCAGTTTTATCTAAAATATCTGGCAATTTCAAGGAGAAATATGCATTACTTTCCTCAAACATACATATTTTATCCGGGAAAACTTGGCTACAACCGAATGTCCATACGGCGTTCTTCCTTAGCATGGCCGTATTCTGACTCAATTTAGGAATAACGTATATGTCTCAGGCAAATAGTGAAATCAGGCATTTTGTCAAATGCCTAGGCAGGTAGTCAAATTTTGACGGTCTACAAAATTTTGTGAATTTATGGCCAAGAGCTCGCGATGTTTCACTACATTTTTGGAAAAATAACTCATAAAACCTACGTACTCTTTTTGTCCCTTCCTCTTCAATTGCTTCTCATATTTTTAAAATTTTGAAATTCCAAAAATTTGGTATTTTACGACATGTTAAAAATTTCAAGATCAGTGTCTCTTAAGGAGCTAAAAATTGTTTAAAATACTATTGTATGTGCAAATTTTTACTGAGAATTTTTTCTTGCAGGAGCAATGAATTATTTTGTCTGAAGTTAGGAAAAGAATCAGAATTTCAATCTAAGTTAGAATATTTGACAATTTGCCTAGGCATTTGACAAAATGCCTGATTTTACTATTTGCCTGCGACTTAATATGTCCCGTTAACTTTCCTACGCACATGCGCGTTTTTAGAAAAGCCAAAAATTCTAGTTCCTGCACGGAGAAAAAAACCTCGTGCGTGGGACCCGAAGTTTAGGATGGATCTCTGAAGTTTTCAGATTGAGCATTTGAACACTTAAAGTCCAGCTGCTGAGGTTTGGACCACACATCTGAAACTTCAGTCCTTACATCTGAAGTACTTCGGTTTTCACATCCGAAAAACTTCGGTTCTCACATCTAAGGTTCATACATCTGAACTAAAGTTTCAGATGTATGATCCGAACCTCGATAGCTAGACCTAAAGTGTTCAGATGCTCAATCTGAAAACTTCAGAGATCCACACGACCTAAACTTCGGGTCCCACGCACGATGTTTTTTTTTCCGTGTGATGCACTCATCGTGATTTTTGAGCCAGTAAATTTCTGTGTGAAATAACTCCTATTCGCTCTAGCTGAAGTTTACAACAAACCCACTATACGAGTACTAAAACCGGCATCCTAGCCGGCAAGTTTTCCACGTCTTTTCACCGAAACTCTCTCTGGAAGCTGTTAGTTGTCGTACCTGTTTTCTGGTCTTTGTCTCCCCGACCGAGCATACAAAGTTACCATCCGCGGGTTAGTTTTCCGTCAGCGCGAGTCGGTTCACCTTGAGGGCCGCCGTTTCGATTTCGACGACTTCCTGCAGTTCTCCCGGGGAAGGTTAACGCAGTTTTCATGGAAATTAGACCGATCTGATTTTCTTTATAAACCCCGGAGCACTTCCCGGCCGGATTCCAGTGGAAGCTACAGTTTTCCAAGAAAAATACCCCAAGACGGTTTTCTCCGCGCTCGAGTAGTTTCCCGAAGGAATTTTCTCGTCGATCGATAGTACCGTCAAATTTCGCGTTTTTGAAAATAAATTTGTGATATTTTCTTCGGAAATCGTTTTTCGCCGTTGAACAGTTTCTTCGAGTTTTTGAATTTTGCCAAAAATTCGTGTGACATTCTCTCCGGAAATCGTTTTTTGCCGTCGAAGAGTTTTCGTTGAGTTTCTCCAAGTGGTTTTTTTTCGCCAAAAATTTGTGTTCGAAGCATAGTTTGGTGACTGATTAACTCGCGGTTTCCTGAAATTTTGCTAGTTCTCTTCATCTTTGAGTTTTTCTCATTTTTGGGAGGAAATTTTTGTGTAAGAATCTATCCCGACTTCTCACAGTTTTCGCCTTCAAAAGTATTTTCGGGCCAAAAGTTTGTGTTCTACCCAAAGTTCGGCTACTCCCCATTTATTGAAGTTTTTTGACTTCCACGAAGTTTTTTAAAAAATTATCTTTGTTGTTTGAAATTATTTCCGGACTGCCCGATCGGATTCTCCGAATATAGAGTCTCTTTGGTCTGAAAGTGTTTTTATTGTTCTGCCAAAATTTTTATTTCAACTTCAGCCCAGAAATTTCAGTTTCTGAAATTTGCAGCTTGCGCGTTGTGAATATATTACTCTCGGAATAAGTTTTTTGCGCTCAGTTCGTGTTTTAAGCACGGCGTTTTTTCTGCTGTTTCTACAGTCTGAAAACTTCATCAGTTTGTGAAATTTTTTCGTGATTTTCTACCTATACAATTCAATTATCTCGAGTGTTTTCTACTCTAGTCTTCCCGTTCTGCGAGTTTGTCCAAGTTTTTCGTGTAGATTTGGAAGTTTCGTCTTCCAATGTGCTTAGTCACGCTTGACTCGATTTTTAGCGTGATCGTGTAAGCGTCGTCTTACTATTTTCTACATTGATCTCAGCTTCAAAATGTGCCGTCTTTGTCAAGAGCAGAAACGGGTGCCAGCTCTAACCAGAGCTCTCTCACTCCGATACCTACCCCATCAGTTGAATAAAGAAAAAAAATCTGTATACAATCTAGTGGTGAGCATCGAAAATCATTCTCAATTTTGAGCTAACGTTGGACTGCTTTTGCACTTAGGAACTACAATTTCTCTTTCAGTTTAGGAACAACGTAACTACAATTAGTTACCCTTCGGGCATAAGTGTTTTCATCGACAAGTCAGAATTTGGTAGTTCCCAATGGGATCGCATTTAGCAAAAAGGAACCAAGCCACATCTGCCATTGCCAAATTTAATCAGGCAATTTAATTTTAAACATGAAAACAGTTGTGCAGATTTTTGTGCAAATTTCAGTCAATTTTCATCATAGCACGAAGCAAATTCTTCGAAATTTTCCAAGGAATCCGCACGAACGTTCTCATGTAGAAACTTTAATCGTCCAGTTTTTAGTGGCTTGCTTCCTTTTTGCTATAAACGCGGTTTAATTGCAAAATGTTGTCCCATTCAGGGTTGTGACCTGGAAGCCAGGAAAAAGACGGAATTTTTGAGAATCCGGAGATCAGAGTGTAATCTCGCAGTTCCCCATAGATTGTGAAGTCAGGGAAATATGCACCAACTATACCGAAAAAATGTGAAATGTTGAATGAATCGTCATTTTTGTCGTCCATCATCATGTTCTTGTTTGGTTTCGTGCAAAAATGCTGGAAAGTCCCCCCCCCACCGTTTTCATGCCGCAAATAATAGCTTGGTTCTGAAAGTTTCTCGGGGACAGTTGATTTAAATATCCAAAATTTGAAAGCCGTCTTACACAGAACTTTTACGCAACTTTTTGAGGAATGGAAATGCCGTCATGACATTTTCAAAATTATTGTGGTTATTGCCGAAGCCAGAAAAATATATATCAATCGGAGCATCTGTGGCGGTCTCATGAATAAAAAAGAATTAATTAATTAAATTATTTAAAATAGTTAATTTAAATTATTTAAATAAATTAATTAAATTAATTAAAAGAATTTCAAGATCGTGGATTCCTCCTATTATTTCCAGACAAGCAAAATCTAGATTTTCAATAAAATTTCAACATTTCATGTTATCTCATCCTTTCACTGCATGAAGTCAAAGAAAGTGTTTGAAACGCGACTACTTTCATATCCGTCAATTCAATTTTTTCCTTGTATTTTTTCACGTAAGTTTGGGCTTTTCTCGGTTCTAATATGTGTTCCTTTTTCTCGTGTTTCAGAATAGCGTAAAAAATGGCGTCTACCCAGCGCCGCTCCAAAGTCTTTGGGCGATGGTGGCCATCATTACGAGTTTACATTTTGCTGGCTTCAAGATGCCCTACTCCTTAACAGACAAAATACTAACGTTACTACCTGGGTAAGTTTAATCCATTTTGCTTCCTTCATCATTTTCCCCAAGTTGAAGTCGCAAAAAAAGCCCGCAGTCGCACCATCCTATTTCGCAAGAATTGAGAGCAGACAGGTTAGTTGAATAGTACACAGGGTGTCTAGCATCAGGATTTTCCCGATTCTATCAGGATTTGAGGTTAATCAGGATTCAATCCCGATTCCATCAGGATTTGATGAAAAATCGGTCGTAAAATCAGGATTTGAGAAAAGTCGGCTGTCCGATCGGATTTTTTTATGCTTTCGCATATGCTTATGCACGTATTTTAATTTTTCTCCGTAAAGAATCAGGATTTGGAAAAATTTTGAAGTCAGGATTTAGCAGTAAAAAATCAGTGAAATCAGGATTTGAGAAAAGTCGGCTGTCCGATCGGATTTTTTCATGCTTTCGCATACGCTTATGCACCTATTTTAATTTTTCTCCGCAAAAAATCAGGATTTAATCAGGATTTGGAAAAAAATTGAAATCAGGATTTAGCAGTCAAAAATCAGTGATATCAGGATTTAAGAAAAGTTGGCTGTCCGATCGGATTTTTTCATGCTTTCGCATACGCTTATGCACCTATTTTAATTTTTCTCCGCAAAAAATCAGGATTTGATAAAATTTTGAAATCAGGATTAGCAGTCAAAAATTAGTAAAAATCAGAATTTCCCATAATGAAAAAAAAACTAGACACCCCGGTACATCACAGTACCTTGTAACATCTCAATTTTCGGAATAAGTCACTCGCTTCTTTAAATTTTGTCGCGTTTCCGAGAAACCGCTCAAAATTTGTCTAACGGTCCACCGATCCGGCCCGTAATCCGCCATATTTAATTTAGCGGGATCACGAGCCACTGTTCTAAATCAATTCGAGAATCGGGCGATTCCATTGAAACGCTGTTAAATATGCCGATAGAATCAGACATTCCCCTCTTAAATTTTAAAGAGACGAAGAGCACAACAAGGAAAACTTTGCGGAGCGATGGAAACGGTGGCCGCATTTGGCATGCAACCGGAGCTCATCATGTATTATTGATTGTCTGCCCAACTGCTCTCGATTTCAGGAATCGAGGACGGATACAGTCACTCGGCTTACGAAAGGACGTAACTACATTTTGGGATGAGCCCGGAAAAGCATTGAGTTTTATGGACGATAGGGTTCATCACCAAGTGGAGTTACGTCGTTTTATGAGGAGGGCGACATGCCTAGTATCGAACACGTTTGAATGATCGGAGACGATTTTGTTTCGTGGCTCGTCACGGCGACGCGACGTTACGGTGAAAGCATGTAGGTCGTTGATGGTGATAGTTACTTTACCGTGGTCAGAAAGAACGTCGTATGAGCCTCCTGACGTTGCCAAATTTCCTTTGATAAATCACGGATTTCCGGGGGAATTGGTCAATATTTTTCTTCAGATTTTACCAGGCTGTCTAGTCTACAAGTCCGGAATTTCCGGAAAACTCAGAAATAGTACTGATTTTTTAAGGGCGGTCCGAAAGCTTTGAAAAAGTTTGGAAATTTTGTAAGAAAGTCTGGAATTTTTTTCATTTTTGTCGCAATTTGAGCGGGAAATTCAAATTTTTGAAATGTTTCGATTTTCGTCAAATGGAGGTACTGAAAAAGTATTGAATTTTTCCGTTAAGGAGGTACTGAATTTCTCGGGAATGTACTGAAAAAGCACTGTAAAAGAACAGATTTTTGGCCAGCCTGTTTTAGTAGACACCCTGTTCTACGGAGAATTTTGTTCATGATTTGATCCAAAGCGTCCGAAAATTTAAAGGAAAAATACACACAACACTCTTCTAAAATGAATATTTGCTGAGAGGAAATTTGGCAACTCTCGAATATTCATACGGCGTTTTTACCTGGGACACCTGGGACAATATCATAAAACATTTGATAGTAGTCGTAGCTTGTAAATGTGATTGACTCTGAGGCTTTTGTTAGCTATGAAACGCAAGGGAACAGAGAATTTTTGGAACAACGTGGAGAGATGAAGATTTAATTCTAAATTTTAGAATGACGGGGAACGGAAGGTATGTAATAGATGAACAGATTAATGAATGAGATTAGGATGTGTCCCTTTCTTTCGCTATGCGTAGAACACTAACATGAAGTAACCAAAAACAGGAAAACAAGAGCGCCTTCGATTTCTGACGTATACCACCTGCACATCTGCGGAGTTCGAATAGTTGTATCCACGCGTTGACATCTACAACAGTTACGTTCCTCGCAAGGAGACGTGATTTCACAGTATTGAATCAGTTTTTTTCAAGAGAGAACAAGTCCGTTCCTCTATGGGTTTTAGTTAGTATGTCCTTTTATGCAAGCCAAGGCTCATGCAAAAAATGGCTTGTTCCCTTTTGAAAACAACCGATTCATTTACCAAGTGCGGACATAAATATATTTCAAAGTGAGAAAAAATATTGGAATTTTTCAACGATTCCTCGCTCTTTTTATTAAAAATCAAATCAAGAAGTGCTAAAATTCTAAAATGCCCGACGATTATTGAAGTATTTTATAGTGGCGCATACAGCAAAATCTAATCTTGAAAAAATTGTATTTAATCGTTCAAAACACAGGCCCTGCTAAGCTGATAATTGTTCTATTTTCTAAACACTTGAAAAGCCGGTTTCAGGTATTGCCTTCCAGCATAACTAGTCAAAATTTTAAGTACTACTGATGAAAAATAGCAAATACGGTATGAGGCTCCACTTCTTATTTTACCGGAAAAATGGTCTTTCTGCAAAACACATTTTTACTCATGCTGCTCATTTTTGAAGCGCAGCGGCGCTAAGCGACCTCTATCGCAAACACTGTCGTCCAGCTAATGGACTCGTAATGCAGCGTCGTCGGTGAATATGGATTACACCAGCTCAACGCTGCGCTGGGACACGGGTGTTCAGAAATCAGTGGCGTGAATTGCGATTCATCGATTGTTTTGCCATTTAAACCTATGGTAAAGAATCGATTATTAAAGTGTTCGCTGTGAACACCCTGTTTATCGATCCTTTTCGTTATGTTTAAATAACAGAGCAATCGATAAATCGCAAAGCACCTCACGCCACTGTCAGAAATCCGTCGAAACCATCATCAATCAATATCCGGTTTAATTAATTTTCAATCTCGCCTCAACATCCGCTTTTCCATTCACAACGATTTGCAACATCGTTGTCAAATAGGACTTCATTTTACAACAAGGAACTAATATTTCTGGGTCATTGCAGAAATGACGTATGTGTAATTATAGTTTCCCTATGCTGGTAGGTGATTTTACAGATGAGTCACTCTTGGTATGTATTACAAAATGAGGTTCATTTCTGGCTCATCTTAGGAACAACGTACGTGCTATTAGTTGCCTACGTAGACAGGTGCTTTTATGGATGAGCTAAAATTTGAGTTCCCAATACCAAAATGTATGGTTCAAGTATCCGCAGTGGACCGTAGCTTTTCCTTGTTCGAGCATATGCGAGGGGAATTAAACGCGAGAACCGGCAATATTGAATTTCGTGCTCGTCACCCGTTTGTCAAATGGACTTATTTGTGCTGAAACAAACTGTTTTGTAAGGAAACCGTAATTGTGCACCATAAGATCGATCAAAATATGAAAAAAATCTATATTCATTTCTAGAACTTCGGAGAGTTTTATAGTTTTTCCCCCTGATATCTCGGGAAAGTAGCAGAAAACTCCGGTTTTTCATCAGGGAAGAGCCCGGGAAAATCATGGAAAAATCAGGGAATGAGCATGGCCAGAATTCTAACTCTATAATCAAGGGTTAACATCTCGGTCATAGCTGTCAATTATTTTTGATGCTCAAATCGTGTTCAACGTGAAATAGCAGAAAAAACATGTGTCAGAATGCTTAAACACACCTCTTAGAGGTGTCCTCAGCTAAGTTGACGGTTGTTTACTATCGGTTATGCAAGCGCCAACGACGAATTTGGGCCTATGCGCACCAAGCGGCGTTCGCTACAATCCACCATGAAAACATCCGTCATTATAGGAAGCCGCAGACTTCTAAGACCAACATCAGGGTGTCTACAAGTCCGGAAAGTCCGGAAATAGTACTGATTTTTCAAGGGCGGTCCGGAAGTACTGAAAAAGTGCGGAAATTTTGCAAGGAAGTCCGGGATTATTATCATTTTTGTCGCAATTTGAGCGGGAAATCCAAATTTTTGAAATTTTTCGAATTTCGTCAGTTGAAGGTATTGAAAAAGCACTGAATTTTTCTGTTTAGGAGGTATTGATTTCCTTGGGAATGTACTGAAAAAGTACTGTAAAAGTACTGCAAGAGTACTGATTTTTGGCTAGCCTGTTTTAGTAGATACCCTGAATCTGTCAGATTATTTCCAAAACAGACGTTCTTCGATGTAGATAGTCCATCTTCTCGTCTCAAGACTAGCTCTCACCGTACCCAACATAGCTGGAAGCCGATCCGTCCTTGTGGAGTCTCCAACTGCTCCGAGTCTTTGTTTACCAACAGTGCCCCCGCGGGCGTCCATGCGTCATCCATGCGTCGCAACGCACTGCACCGAGCGGGCACTTGGACGTCTGCACGAGCGGGTACATTGCAAAAAGTTGCCGGGCGCAAGGTCGCCGGCCACGCTCCGAGCGCGCGCCACAATGCCAAGTTCACGAGCGGGAGCGGTGCGGCGCGCGACTCCACACTCGACACCGCCAACCGGAATGTTTTGTTTATTTTTAATCGACTCTTTACCTCCAGCCGATCCGCTAACGAGTTACCGCCACGTCCGGTCCGGTTTCCGACTAGTATGTGTCATTTGTCGACGAATGTTTCACGTCATGATGGGATGACGTGTTTACGCTGCACTGCGGCCCAGCGGGGTGTCTACAAGTCCGGAAAGTCCGGAAATAGTACTGATTTTTTAACGGCGGTCCGGAAGTACTGAAAAAGTGCGGAAATTCCGCAAAAAGGTCCGGAATTGTTTTTAATTTTTTGTCATTTTTGTCGCAATTTCAAATGTTTGAAATTTTTTCGAATTTTGTCAAATGGAGGTACTGAAAAAGTACATTGAATAAAAAAAAAAACACATTGGATCTAGAGTCCAGACTCTTAAG
This sequence comes from Bemisia tabaci, assembly GCF_001854935.1. Lineage (NCBI taxonomy): Eukaryota > Metazoa > Arthropoda > Insecta > Hemiptera > Aleyrodidae > Bemisia > Bemisia tabaci. The sequence goes on from NW_017555888.1 coordinate 331,639, forward strand.
AACATCGACAAGAAAAAGTACACTTGATTCGATCAGAATCTAGCTTAAATCAAGAACCAAGCCTCTTCATTTAAGCGGATTTCGTTTTGATTCAAACAAAAATCCGATTGAATCAAGAGTCCTTTTTCTTGTCAATGTTTTCAAGAGTCTGAACTCTAGATCTAATGCGTTTTTTTTTTCCAGTGATGGTATGACGCGTTTACGCCGCACTGCGGGCCAGCGGGATGTCTACAAGTCCGGAAGTTCCGGAAAGTTCGGTAATAGTATTGATTTTTTAAGGGCGGTCCGGAAGTACTGAAAAAGAGCGGAAACTCCGCGAAAAGGTCCGGAATTATTTTCATTTTTTGTCACTTTTGTCGCAATTTCAAATATTTGAAATTTTTCGAATTTTGTCAAATGCACGGAGAAAAAAACCTCGTGCGTGAGACCCGAAGTTGAGGTTATATGGATCTCTGAAGTTTTCGGATCACGTATCTAAATACTTGAGGGCCAGCTGCCGAAGTTCGGGTCAGACATCTGAAGTACTTCGATATATACCGAAGGGTTCGGGTCACACATCTGAAGTACTCCGGTACATACCGAAGTGCCTCGATGTCTGACCCGAACTTCGGCAGCTCGACCTCAAGTTTTCGAATGCGCGATCAGAAAACTTCAGAGATCCATATGACCTCAACTTCGGGTCCCAAGCACGAAGTTTTTTTCTCCGTGTGGAGGTACCGAAGTACGGAATTTCTTTGTTGGATGAAGTACTGAATCTCTTGAGAATGTACTGAAAAAGTACTGTAAAAGTACTTATTTTTGACCAGCCTGTTTTAGTAGACACCCTGCTGGGCCAGCCAGGGTGGCAAAATTTCAGGAAAAGTAAACTCTTGAAATTTCACGAAAAATATTTTATGAAATGTATGAAATATATTGAAAATACCGGTTCCTTTTCATGTGTCACAAAATGTAAAAATTGTGACTTTCTTCCATTTTTGTGTGTTTGCGTGCGGGTTGCATACTCTAGCCACGAAAAATATGAAAAATTTCACAGCCCCGTGAAATTTCATGAAATATTTCTTTGAAAGTAAAATAGCTCAAAAATCACGATGAATACATAGAGAAAGTCTGAAATTCACTCCGAACCTCACAGTTCGCCTAAGAACTACAGGTTTTTTAAAGCCTCCCGCTTCAAAAACAATACTCCGGCACAGATTAGATGGGAGCTTAAAATACGCAGCTTCATGAACTCGTTCTTTTCAATTTAATGACGGTCATGAAAATCCAAGAAAAATTCCTCTTGAGCGAGCGTACTATCCACTTTTCAGAAATGCGAGGATTGAAAATTACTGAACAGAACTCATTCGCAGAAATGCTGTTGAATCAGCTGCGAAAAACTTTCCACTGCCTTTAATCCTACATGCCCTTTAACGCATTTTCGTTTTTTTAATGTGGCGGCTTGTTCTCACAGATTTAATGGTTTTGAAAGGTGCATTCGGGCTACATTACGTAATAAGAAACTGCCATTTCTGGTTTATTCAAGAAAGCACCCATCCAAGAAAGAATCTAATTCGAAAATAAGCCAGAAGTAGAAGTTATTCTTACGTAATTCAGCCCATTTGACCCATATGTACTATACCGATTTGCTGAGTGAGAGTGCCGTATGCACACAAAATGGATTACATTTTGCAATAAGGAACCACTATCTCTGGCTCTTCCATGAAAGCATCTTTCTGCATAGGGAAACCAGTGGCTTATATGTTGGTTCTGAAATGAGGCAGAAATAGTGATTCCTTATTGCAAAATGTGGTCCAAATGTTGCTGAATTCCCTCTGATAAGACGCTTGGTCCTCTGAAAACTGGACTACATTTTTACGTCTACATGATTTTTTTTTTTTTTAAAGCGTGCCAGTAGGGCTCGCTTTTTGAAATCACTCGGATGTACCATAGTACAGCACACAGATCAACCAATGCTATTCAACGGGTCGTCCAAATATTTTTTTCCTCGCACCCGTTTCTTTGTCTTTGAACCATTACACTGTCAAGCCCTGATGGTCTTTTACCAAAAAATCTAATGAACTGCTAATTGGAAACCCTTAAGAACATTTTTCTGTCAAAACCGTATTATTGAATTTGACAGAAACCTCATAGGAGCTTTTTTACGCTCGGAGGACTCAACTCTAGAACCTTCTTTCCCGCCAAAACTCTATAGCCAATGAGCGTCTTGCACTGTAGGTGCAATCTGTGATGAGCCTCGTGACTCATTATACTATGTACTAACCATGGCCCCTGCCGAAATCCACTTAAACCACTACAGTTATCTCGCGATATAGCTTTGGGTGTCCGGTTTCGAGCAAGGCAATAAAAGACGGCGAGGCGATTAACCGATTAACCATTCACCGTGATGCGAGGATCCACCAAATTTTCTCAAAAATTGTTTTCCGTCTATTTAGCGAGTTTTTCTTTACTTTCCGTTGAAGTACAAATAAAAAGAGACCTCATTTGTACAAATCGGCCGAACAGGAGAGAAGTTACAGTTCGAAATCCAAAGAGATTAACTCAACGCGATTTCGATGCACGGCAGTTCGCCCAAATCACGGTCGTGCGCAAATGCCGCATATCAGCTTAAAATCAAGATAATTGGACGGAATCTTTAAAATTAATTTACATTCAACGTTCATGAATCAATATTTTCTCCCAAATTTAGCAAAAAGTACCAATTGATGCAAAAAGCAAAGACGTGAAAATAAGAGGTATTTGTCCAACATTTCAGTTATTCGGCACGCTTTTCCAACATACTCATGTTGGATTTTTTCTTCTTGTTTTTTTTTTTTTTTATCGAAGAACGCTTAATAATAGTCAAATGATTATATCGTCGTTCCTCTGACGTAAGGGCGTATCTCGATTATCGCATGAGCCCCAGAAGACATGGATCTATATGTAAAACAGGGCTCACGTAGGAATTGAGATACGCCCTTACGTCAGAGGAGCGAAGATATCTGCCGCGCCAAGAAAAATGCCGTATGGACAATCAGATGTTGAAAAATCTACTCAGGCAAATCATGTATTTTCCGGAATTTTTTAGAGTATTTATTTCGTGATTTGATTGAAAGTTTCTGAAAATTTTGAGGGAGCATATTCGTGTATTTCCTAAAAAGTGAATAATTTCTGAAAGGATTGTTCGCAACATCCGAGGCGTTCTTTCTTAGCACGGTAGATTTGGCCTTTTCCCTGAGCATAGAACTGGGGAAAGAAAAGAAGAGACGAATGTCACATTCAAAAATTGCACCATTCAACAGATACTCGGACTGCATTTTGCAATTTGAAACTATAAATCCTGGCTCTTTTGGAAAAACACTTATGTGCATAGGGAAACTAATGGCACATACGTTGTTTTCAAACCGGGCTAGAATTTATAGTTCCGAATTTCAAAATGTAGTCCATTTACATGCTGACCTATGGGCCAACTGATGATTGATGCATCCAGACTGATGTGACTTTTGTCTCTTCTTTTCTCGCTCCAGTTCTAACTAGAGTACCTATATTGAGAGAGTATGGCCACTGGGCCCCATGGAGAGGCTTAGGACCCAAAAATGGCGGTGCTTTGTTTTGGTTTTTGTTGATGGGAAGGGGGTCATTGCCAACTTTTGACGGTTATCACCAACCGCACTTGCTGCCAACCTTACTACATCTGAGATCATTTTTCTCAAAAATTGCACACGATTAGCCTTAAAAATATGTTAATATGTCGCAATAGTGCATTTGAGTAAATTTCTCGTTACGATAAGTAAAGAAAACTACATTTTGAGTCATTTTGCATTACATTAATTTATGGCGTCCGCCATTTTTTGGTCCTAAGGGCTCCATTCAGCCTAAGATGGCTGAGCCAATCAGAGGTGGTAACTCCAATGGCCATACTCTCTCAATATAGGTACTCTAGTTCTAACAGTCCATTCCTCAAGCGAGTGGAAAGTTTTCCCGCGAGTGGTGGAATCTCGCCAATCGTGGGTCGGTGACTCGTCGACCTGCAAAAATAACGCGCGGGAGTATTTTTCCGGTATTTAAAAATAATTGATAAAGTATTAACGAATTGTTTCCTGTTTGTTTGTTAAGGAAAACTCTGGAATGGCAATTCACGGCCTGCACCATCATGGCGATTGTTATCTGGCTCACTGTTATCTACACCCTCCGTTACACGCTGAAGCTCCTGCTTATGTACAAAGGTCAGTCTCCTTTTTAACTTTCCAAGTTGATCCATCTCGTTGAGTTTATTTTTTATTTTTTTTATTTTTTTTATTTTTTTATTTTTTTGGAGATGGTCTTCTTGGGGTCATTTTTGGCGGTGTTCCACGAAAAAAAAATCAATCGATATCAGCTGTTGCTAAGTTCCATTGGACAATTGGACCACATTTTGCAATAAGAAATCTCAATTTTTGGATCATTTTAGAAACAACACATGGATTGCATTTTGAGGAAAGGAACCAAGAGCATTCCAATGTAGCTAAGATTGTGCAACATACATTCTTCGAAATAAAATTTCTGAAATCATGGAAAAAATTAAATTTACAATGGTAAATTTTGTCTTGAATTTATAGATTATTGGGAGTAAAGATGAAACTTGTTCAGATGATCAGTTGATGTTTGCAAGGTAAAAAACTTTGCACAATCTTAGCGACATTGGAATGCTCTTGGGTCCTTTTTGCAAAATGCAATCCACGTATGCCATTGGTTTCCTTATGCAGAAAAGTACTCTCATGGAAGAGCCAGAGATATTGGTTCCATGATTCAACATGTAATCCAATTTTGCTGGCAAATCTGCGCGGCAACGATTTTTGCCATCTCCCTCATTTCATTGATCTCCCCACGAAAGAACGTATCTACAATTCAAGGTTGCCAAATTTTCCCTCGCTAATTGCGTTTTTACCAGACGAAACTGGTAATTTTCAACCGAAAGTTTCACCGCTTATTCTTCAGGTATCATGCCAAAATAAGAAAAATTCTTGACAAAAATTTTACAGGTATTTTCTTTGTGGAAGATTGAATTTTTCAAGTCAATTGTGCAACCCTGGAATGAAGTTACGTTCCTTCGACCGGGGAACGACGATTTGTTTATTCACCTTCCGACTTTCTTTTTTAACGGGTCGTTCGCAATTTTTTTCATCGGTTGTCTCGCTCTTATCGATAGCGGATCCGGCCCGATCTCATCGTGTCCGAAATTTTTCCGTGGAAATTGCCGCACTCACTTCTGCCGTGATAGCGAAGAGAAAGTAAGTGCAAAAATAAAGCTTTGAGAAAACGGAATCGGAAGCTTCTGACCGGAAAATGTTATTGAAAGAAACATCCGTTCTTTGTCAAATTGCCACTGATCACTGGAAAAAAAAAAACACATTGGATGTATCATTGCTAATGATTAATATATATATTATTCTACCTCTCCTTCTCTATTGCTACTGATTAATATATATATTATTCTAAACACAACCACGAAAGCATGCAGAAGATAGCACCTACGGCTGTCTTTCCGAACAATAACCTAGCATGAAAATGAAAAATACCCTTTACATGTAATTGAAATAAAATCAGTAGATTTTTAATTATGCAAACGATTTTAAGGAGTCTTTGGGACGATCACTGGAAAAAAAACACATTGGATTGAGAGTCCAGACTCTTAAAAACATCGACAAGAAAAAAACTCTTGATTCAATCAGAAATCTAGCTTCAATCAAGAACCAAGCCTCTTAATACAAGCGGATTTCGTTTTGATTCAAGCAAAAATCCTATCGAATCAAGAGTATTTTTTCTTGTCAATGTTTTCAAGAGTCTGGACTCTAGATCCAATGAGTTTTTTTTTCCAGTGATCGTCCCAAAGACTCCTCAATATCGTTAGCATAATTAAAAATCTACTAATTTTATTTCAATTACATATGAAGGGTATTTTTCATTTTCATCCCAGGTTATTGTTCGGAAAGACAGCCGTAGGTGCTATCTTCTGCATGCTTTCGTGGTTGCGTCTTGGTCACGCACAACAAACACATTTTCAAGCTAGAAATTGGCAGGAGAGGGCTGCACTTTACTTGAAAGCACTGTTCCTATGGCTCTCTGGAGGAGTATTACTGCTGTCTTGCCTAAAACTACGTCACTTTTTGCGCACTTACGGCTTTCTCATATGTCTCGTTTGGATACAATTAATATGAATTTCGCTGTTTTAGCAATTTCAGCGATTTCATCTAAAAGAGTTGAGGCGAATTTTGAAGGAAACTCGATTTCGAAAATTTGACATTTACTGCTGTCGTTGCTATCAAGGATTCAAGGCAACGCTCTCGGTGTAAGAAAAGCCAGTGCGCCTTCAATTACTTGCCCATGCAAAACGGGCACTCATCGAGTACGAATAGTTGTATCCAGGCGTTGCTTCGCCACCAGTTCCGCGCATTCGCTCCTGCCATTCTTATAGGATCACCTGTGCACCTTCAATGATTATACAACCATTGGATACAATTATTCGTACTCGATGGATGCCCAGGTTGCATAGTGCAATAATTGAAGGCGCACTGGCTTTTCTTACACCTAGAGTGCTGCCTTGATAGCAAAGAGAGCAGTAGTATCAAATTCTCTAAATTGAGTTTCCTACAAAATTCGTTTAATCTCCTTTAGATTTTGAAGCCAACTCGATTTCGAAAATTTGACATTTACTGCTCTCTTCGCTGTCACGGCAGACTAGGTAGCTTTCAGTGATGGAAAGTTTGTCGTCGTAGTTAACTCTACCCAACCGTACCCGGTAAAGTATACAAGCCGCCATTCCGGCTCGTTCGGCTATGCCGATGTAGCTTTAGAAACCGAGAAGTCTGTGCGAACCCTGCCGTTCCGGTAATGAATAGGATACGTCGGGTCGGTTTGACCAGCAGAGTTTGCATACGAATGGCAGTAATTTGCCAGAGAAGCTGGAAAACACGTTTCCCCGATCCATGACTCATCCTCGGTGCATGGATGCAGCAGTTGCCGCTCCGGTCATAAATCCAGGGTGTCTACAAATCCAGAATTTCCGGAAAGTACGGAAACAGTACCGATTTCTTCAAGAGGGTCCGGAAGTACTGAAAAAAAAGCGGAAATTCCGCCAAAGGTCCAGAATTTTTTTCATTTTCTCGTCATTTTTGTCTCAATTTGAGTTTCTGGCTCAAATTGTTGAACTTTTTCGAATTTTCCGAATGGAAGTACTGAATTTTTTGGGAATGTACTGGAAAAGTACTGTAAAAGTACTGATTTTTGGCCGTTTGTTTTAGTAGACATCCTGAAATCGAACAACTCATAAAACCGTCCTCTCATAAACTACGGGCTGATTATTATGGTGCCTAGAACCGGAAATAACCGGGGAAAATCGGGATTTGTCAGGGGAAGAACATCTTAGAGAAAATCGGGGAATAGAGAATTTGCAGGTGTCGAAAATTTGATGAATTTCATGTTTAAGTGGAAACTACTGAGTGAACTGAATACGAGGATACCCTTATTGGTTCATGAATTGAACAATTATTTAAGGAGATATGACGAAATGATCTAATCTGCTAAAATATGTGTGTTTGAATGGGAAATGCCGCCAGATGACGTCACTAGGCGGTGCATTTTCTCACTTCTAAATCTATTTTTATACTATCTCCCATGCCAGAAAAAAATTGTAAAAAATTCCGTGAAATCAGCTCTTTAAGCACTTTCAGATGAAGCAATAAAAAATTTGCATGCAAATTCTTCATTCGTTCCAGAAACCGGGAAGCTCTTCATCCACCGCCTAGGGACCATATCTTTTTCAAATTTTGCCGAAATTTGAAGTACCTACTTAATTAGATTTATGTTATTGTGACTAAGCAGCCATCATTGGTCCCTTGAATAACATACTTGAATGTTCTATTGAGCCGAGAGCGAGACTAGAGATTAGGGGAACAGTGCGATGCCTGAAGTATTCCCACAGTCTTGCAGGCGCGTCCCGAGATCGTTTTTCACGCTAAGTTCAAAGTCTCGGAAATTTGCCTCCGGAAGGGGCGGTCCTTCTTCATAGATCCGGTCCCAATTATGAAACAACAAAATTTTCTCGTATATCCACTACAATTAATTGTAAAAAGCTTGGTCTCTTTCCGTTGTCTTAGAGACTTTAACGCATGAGTAGAGACGTTGAATGGGACAAAATGCGTGATACAACTATTTCGACTTCCGAGTAGGTAAAATTGCATATCCACAAAATGAAGGAAACTATGCAGCTCTGTTTGTATTATCCCATCTCTTCGGCTCGGCAAACCCAATTCTCAGTTCGTGTGACCAAACGTTCGGCTTACATAACCGCACTCATTAGACTAAAAAACCCGATGGAAGAAGGTAGGTTACATGAACTGAACGTTCGGTTACTCTAATAATAAAAGCGGTTTTATTCTGAAGAGTGAACGCTCAACACACTGATCCTTACGATCCTTACGATAACTCATGACAAGGATGTTGATATTTTTTTAAAAATTAGTGCGAACGATTTGACTTGTATAAAGCTGCAAAAACAGCCAAAGCGTTGAATTTTTGAAAACATTACTGCGAAAGCGCTGAACCCTTGGTCTCCCTCCAAGATACACTCTTCAAATTATCCACGTATGAATTTACCCTGAGCCTAAATGCCTTGCAACTCGGAACATTTTCAGGTTAAGTCTTTCCACGCTTATTTTTTTACTATTCGTAACTGGATACAGCCTTTTTCCGTCACCAAAATCTCTTACTCACTACCGCTTATTAATTTCTTTAAGGTTGTCTCGCTCTTTTATGGCCCCTTCAAATCATGGGGGAGTAGAAAAACCGCCTCACCACAAATAATTCATCGGGAGGGAGGAAGGAGGAAGGACCAATTGGACGTATTTCTGCCAGAGGAACTATGTGCACTAAGACATGAGCCCTGAAATCCACGAGAACATATGCATAAAAGGGCTCACGTCATAATGCACATAGTTCCGTTTGACAGAAATAAGTCCAATTATTTCTCTGGCTCGCTTTTGCGCCAGTTCAGACATAGATTCGGATCAACCATATTTAAAGAGCAGCCCATTAAATTTCAAGTTTGCTCGACCAGTAAAACAGGTTGACTTGTAGACCACATTTTGCAAGGAAGCACTATTTCTAGTTGTTCATTTCAGAGACATCGTATCGTCGCTCCTCTGACTTGAGGTCGTACCTGCTTCACGAGCATTATCACTCATATGGACTGCATTTTGCAATCAGGAACTACAAATACTGGTTCGTTGCAGGATATACAGGAACAGCGTATACACCATTAGTTTCCCTGTGCACATTGGTGTTTTTTGCAGATGAGCCACACTGGAAAAAAAACACATTGGATTTAGAGTCCAGACTCTTAAAAACATCAACAAGAAAAAGGACTCTTGGTTTTTGATTAAATCAGAATCTAGCGTAAATCAAGAACCAAGCCTCTTAATTTAAGCGGATTTCGTTTTGATTCAAGCAAAATTCCGATTGAATCAAGAGTATTTTTTCTTGTCATTGTTTTCAAGAGTCTGGACTCAAGATCCATTTTTTCCCCCGTGGAGGTATTATTGTTCCCAATTATTGCAAAATGTAGTTCATATAATTCCATGCTATCCAGACCGTCGATATGTTGTTTCTGGGATGAGTCGCAGAAAGTAGTTCCTCATTGCGAAATGTGGTCCAATCTGTTGCGCCCGTGATTTCATGGGGGACAAGATCGTTTTTACCGCTAATTGCGCGTAGGCATATCAACAGCCAGCTGCACTGAAAACCGAGCATTGTTGCTCGTGTCTGGCAACGTTGCTAAACTGTTCTCAGTTTGGCTCGTTAACATTCGTGTCGTTGCCAAAAATGCCGAGTAGTTACATGCGTTCATCCATCCGCCGAGTATGGTTTATGTTGACTCGCGGTTAAAGATGAAATGTTGAGTGTTGAATCTTCCACCTCCGTACACTGGAAAAAAAAAAACACATTGGATCTAGAGTCCAGACTCTTGAAAACATTGACAAGAAAAAATACTCATGATTCAATCGGATTTTTGCTTGAATCAAAACGAAATCTGCTTAAATTAAGAGGCTTGTTTCTTGATTTAAGCTAGATTCTGATTGAATCAAGAGTACTTTTTCTCGTCGATGTTTTTAAGAGTCTAGACTAGATCCAATGTGTTTTTTTTCCAGTGCACGGGTTTCTCTCGTGAAATAAGTGTCCAGCCCCTCAGAATTGGTCCGGCCCTTTTCGAGAAAGAAATCCCCCCCCCCACTCGGGGGATCTCAGCAAGCCAGTCGAGGGGGAAAAATCCTACTCCTCCCCCGGTGATCATACTCCGCGTACCCTACCCTCTCCCCATGTTATCGACGGAAGTTTGGTAACGACATAATATTCATAGGTCCTATTCCTTTTAGCGTGACGTACTGACGTGCAAGGGAAGAACGCCGTATGAGCCGTCAGACGTTGACAAAGTCCCTTTGACATATTACAACTTTTCGGAAAATTCGTGAATACAGGGTTGCCGCAGTCAGGGAAAACCGAGAAATGTCAGGGAATTTTAAAAAGTCAAGGAAAATTGGTTAAAGCACCTTCATTTGCTTTCTAGAATGAGTTCGAGGTCTCGAACAACAAATTTTGCCAAAAAACTATTCTCTATTATGCCTTCTTAACCATCCGTCACATCTTCAATTGTCAGGGAATCCCACCAAAATGTGTCAAGGAAATCAGGGAAATGTCAGGAAATTTTATTTTCTAAATTCTGTGGCAACCCTTTCTTGATGCAATCGATTTTTTTCTTGAATCGAAAGCCATGTCTCCTATCTCCAAAGGATTTCCTTCTGATTCCAGCAAAAATCCATTTGATTCAAGAGTATTTCTTCTTGTCAAATTTTTCAAGAGTCTGGACTCTGAATCCGAGAGACTTTTGTTTCCAGTGCATGATTCGAATTAGTTGAAAGTGAGAATTTGAGACGGCGAGTATAAGTTAATCAGTGAGGACGAAAACACACCAACTCGGAAAAATGAAAATTACAAAGACATACCTAAAACTGCACAGTAGGCGAAGAAGTTAGTTTAAGAAAAAGACTTATCGACGGTGAAACTACCAAACCACGTATCTCGGTTTGCGACGTCGCAGACTTCCTGTCATACTTTATTTTTTAAATGAAAAACTACTTAACGTCCAGTCTTGAAAATGTTTGTGATTTTTCCTCATCGTGCGGAGAAAATTCTGTGAAAATTTCAAGGAATGGTATTGATTTGGTCTACTTCAAAAAAATAAAATGCGAGCGTAGATTTTTAAACACCGCAAACGAGATACGTGGTTTGGTAGTTTAACCGTCGTTATGCTTCCGAAAGACAAGTATTTATGGACACTTTAAAGGTCCAAGTAGGAACAGATGCGCTAACTTCAATGGCCTTTATGTAAATTAACTGTCTTTGATGGAAGTTGAGCATTTTCGAGTTACGGAGTTGGTGTGTTTTCGTTCTCACTGATTCAAGTGAGAGTCGAGACAAGAGGCAGAAGACGGTCAAGCCCGGGTGGATTAATGAATTATTCACGAGTACGAACTCGAGGCAAGTGCCTTCCATCCACCATACTCGTTCCTGTTATTTGAGTTCCCGGTCGACCGGCGAAAACAAACAGACCGGCCCCCGGACCCGGTGTAATCGGGCGTCGCCCCGTCCAATTCGCGGCGGATTCTGAGTCTCGTGGCACCGAACACTGGAAAAAAAAAAAAAACACATTGGATCTAGAGTCCAGGCTCTTGAAAACATTGACAAGAAAAAGGACTCTTGATTCAATCAGATTTAAGCTTAAATCAAAAGGAAATCCGCTTAAATTAAGAGGCTTGGTTCTTGATTTAAGCTTAAATCTGATTGAATCAAGAGTAATTTTTCTTGTCAATGTTTTTAAGAGTCTGGACTCTAGATTCAATGTGTTTTTTTTTCCAGTTCGCTGTACTGCCGTGCTAAGGAAGAACGATGTATGAACCTTCAGGCGTTGCCAAATTTCCTATGGTTAATCACGAATTTTCGGGAGAATTTTCGAACGTTTAGAAGTGGTTTCATGGATTTTCTCGTAAAATTTCCTGCTAGAAGCACCCCATAAATTTACAATGAGAAGAAAATAAAATCACAATTTGCAGTTTGAGTCGAAATTTTCATGCCCAACCTCTCTGAAAGGCGCGGTTCATTGTGCGGTGGGTTTTAGTGCAAGGATCTAAAATGGCAAAAGTGCTTTCAATTCTTCATTCATAATTCAAAGACATCTCTTATACGCGAATAGTTGCTCTAAAAATCATGCTCAGTACATCGCGATATCAAAACTAAAGCACAAAAGATACGCACATCCTACACCTATATGCAACTGATTGTGTCTAGGACCTACTTTTGTTAAACGAAGAATTGAAAGCGCTCCAACATTTTGCATCCTCGCAGTAAGGCCCGCGCTCGGGTGAAGTGGCGAGTGCCTGGGGTGTCAAAACGCCTTCATTTCCGTGCGTATGCAACGCGGACATCCATGGACCCCGAATAGTTGCATCCGGGAGTTAACAGAAAACTTGTATAGTGTTCGTCGCATTCGACACTGAACTGATGGCGCTTTGCTCACACGGAAAAAATTAAATTGCTGATTTAACAATTCAGTTGCTTAAAAAAGTGACTGTAACGTCTCAACGTAAATCCTACAACAGAAAAATGCTACTTTAATCACTATTGTGAGCTAATTTAACCACGGTGGTGGTCACATTAGCATTTTTTGATGTAAAATCTACATTGAAACATTGCAGTCACTTTTTTTAGCAATTAAATTGTTAAATCAGCAATTTAATATTTTCCGTGTAGCTTCTTTTATAAGTACATACTATTTGCCTTTAAGGACCGTAACATCATTTCACCAAAACCGGGGGGGGGGGGGGGCAATTGACCTGACACGATCCCTAACATGATCCTTTACATGACACTTAAGCGAAGAAAAAAAATCAAGTTTTCAGCAATTTGATCATTTTTTTCCCGCTTATCCGGGCCTTTTGAAACGGGGGGGGGGGGGGGGGGAGAGGGGATCGCCCCCACCAAATGACGCTACTGCTTTAGGATCCCTGTAGGTAAAATCACCCTGGAGACTGCTGTAGAACACCCTTTTTTGAAGTGTATTACAAACTGCAATTGAACACGACTGGGTTTTTTTTTGTTACAGGATGGATGTACGAACAAAGAGGCAAGAACAGGCAAGTCTCGCTCAAGACGAAACTTTGGCTCCTCGCAGTTAAAATCCTCTCGTCCGGCGGAAACAAACCCCTTCTCTACAGCTACCAGGGATCCTTGCCGCGTCTTCCACTGCCACCCGTTGAGGAGACCATGAAAAGGGTAAGTCCGGATCAATATCGTTTTTTTGCACCAAAACAGAAAGAAAAATTCGCTGAAACATCCTGGAATTTTCACAATATGCGCAACAACTTTTGGATGATAATATGAACTCACCGACTGTTAAAGTTACATCCTAGCTACATTATCTCAGAGTTTCTACTACTAGAGGCGGATACAGCAATTTGGCAACACCGAATTTCCTCCATTTGAACCTATGCTAAATAATCGATTTTTGTCGGAGCACCTGGACCCTCCAAGAATCGATAAATTTCCATAGGTTTATATGGAGGAAATCCGGTGTTGCCAAATTGCTGGATCCGCCAATGTCTACTACCTGGAATAATCTGGCAAACCCAGGGAATTAAATTTTTGAGGAAAAGCTTAAGACACAGGGAATTCGACGTTGACTCAGGAAATTTTGCTTTTTCAAGCGGAAAGTTTAGCTATTTCACTGGAAAAGCCCCTTGGATGCTGAGTCCCGACTCTTAAAAATGACAAGAAAAAATACTCTTGATTCAATCGGATTTTTACTTGAATCGAGAGACAAGTCTCTTCATTCAAGCGAATTTTCTCTTGATTCAAGCAAAAATCCGATTGATTGAAGAGTATTTTTTCTTGTCAAATTTTTTAAGAGTCTGGACTCATAATCCAAGAGTCTTTTTCATCCTGTGTTCAATATTTTTCACCCTAACATATTTTTAGATTAAGATTGTGTGGAAGTGAAGTTAGACAAGAAATTTAAAAGGCAGAGGTAGCCTTTTTGAGTCATCAGCCATCAGAACGCTCGGAGAGTGATTGTGTCATACCTCTGAGACAAATGAGTTGTGCTACAAAAGCTTCCTTTGGTCTCTGAAGTGCCTCAACATTAGAACGTCTCATGATTGAGGAGAGGACTAGATATACGATGGAAGTGATACACAATGAATGAATATGATAATCGTGCAACGCCATTTCCTGCATTCGAACAATGATATCCAAAGTTCTCACCTAGCCACCCAGATACCCCCCTCGATTGTTGCTTGTTAATTGGAATGGTCGATGTTAAAACTTAATAAGTCGATTTTGTGATAAGCCTTGAGGTTCATTCGAATGCTTGTATTCTAAGGTTCATCAGATAATGAGTTTTCTCTGTTTTGACATCAACCGTTTTAATCAGATGGTTCTTTGCTTCTGTGCCCAATGAATTCGTAGTTAAAAAGGAATTTAGGCGTAATTTCCCTTTGATAAGTGGATCAGATTCCTTAGTTATGAACGCTCTGTAATAAATTGTCAGAATTGCATTGAAATGTACTTGTAATCTTACTTTTCTTTGGAGACAGAGCAATCAGGCCTACCGTACCAGTTCAAAGTTTAATCAGAATTCTGGAAACATCAAAGGGATTTGTTGTCGCTGGCTAGTAAAATCACACTTATCTAGGTGGATACAGCTAAAAAAGTCTAGCCTGTATGCCTGTTGCTCTCAAAAATCTTTAAAATAGAGAGGCATTAGTTTCTAAATAAGTCTGAAGAATTAAGTAACTGGGATATTTCAAAAACTTGTATGCGATTTTGTTTATGTACTAATACTGAGAAACAGTCTAATTTCAATGAAAAATAGGAAAATTCAGTAAATTTTGCGCTGTCAACAGTAATGGAGAAGACAAAAAACTACCATGTTATGCCTCTAAATATTTTTGTTTCGCTAAAATTGGGTATTTTGCATTTTTTATTGTTTTCCAACAGTCTCCTGCTAAAAACCCGTAAACGGAAGTATTTTGTGCCTAACACCCTCGAAAAAGTCATGGAATTGTGAAATCCGAGAGCCCCTTGTCACAATTCTTGATTTTCCTGTTGGAAACAAATTAAGTACCTTTTCAGTTTGACAGATTTCCTTCTAACCTGGTAACTTTTAAAACTGGATACCAGTGGGTACTAAATGTTTAGGCCAGGAAAGTTCAATTGAGAGCCAGAAAATCGTTCAAAAACTGTCAAGAGGTAGAATTTTGTATGGCTTTGCCACTAGAGGATGAATAATAACTTTGTTTTAATTCTGTTGCTGAGATCACTATCTGCAAATTTTTATTTTCGCTTATTCAAGTGACTGATATATCCAAGCGAAGTGACAGAAGTAAGTATTGTTTTTTTTCAAGGGCGATACTATGATGTAGGTCATCTTATATCTGTTAAATTGCATTGAAATCCAAAAAGCTTTTCAAGAACATCTTGTTTAGTTAGAGATAAGTTTGGACTCAATGTACAAATCGTTATTGTCTATTATACGCATGAAATTCAATGACTTCAGAATGAAGTCCCTCTTCGAGTATATTTTTTTAGATGTTTCTATTTTTCAGGATTTCTTTTGTCTTTGATTGTGTTCAGATTATCACTTTTCATTTTAATTCTTCTGTTTTTCAGTACTTGCGAAGTGTGAGGCCATTGTATGATGATGAGAAGTACACCAAAGTTGAGAAACTAGCCGAGGAATTCCAAAGTGGCATCGCCACTAAGTTGCAAAGATACCTTGTTCTTAAATCTTGGTGAGTAATAATCGAGTCACTCATAAATGGTTCAGCTGAAAATTTCTGTAGGGAAAGGGGGGACATTGCAGTTTTTAGGCTTTGTGAGAAACAAACCACAGAGGAAATGTTTTCCATACATGATTTAATTGGAATCAAGATGCGTTTAAGACTGACATTTCGACGGTGTAAGTCAGCAATCACATAACTCGTTTGCGGTGTCTGAAAATCTCCGCCTCGATGTTATTTTATTAAAGGAGAACAAATTGACATCATTCCTTGAAGTTTTTGCAGAATTTTCTTCGCACAGAGAAGAAAAATCATAGCAGTTTTAAAGAATTGCCGTTGAGTAGTTTTCCATTTAAAAAATGAAGTATGATAGGAAGTCTGCGACGTCGCAAATCGAGTTATGTGATTGCCAACTTACACCGTCGATTTGCAGCAAGTCCAGGCCAATGCCATTATCCTGAAAAAGTATTTTTGTAAGTATCATAAGAATTATATTTTTGGGTAAGTTTTAATTTCACTGATCTGAGACTTTATGTCTAATCTTTTTTCAAAGGTAACTGGTTCATTTCCTTACTTTGATGTCTTCTTTTAAAATTTGATGGCATTGAGTTATTCAGTCATATCTATTTTAAGAGTTTAAAAACGAAACAAAAAACCTCATGAACAAAGGCAACATGTGTCATTTGAAGTATGTTGCCAATCCAACACCTCCTTACCCTCTTTCTAAAAGTCAAGTGTAGTATAAAAAATGAAAAAAAGAGTCTTTGCGTCCCATCGGATATCTAACGAAATCTGAGATCTGAATCTAACGAAACGGCTGATATAAGGCCATCAGTAGAGCGACCAACCTATCAATCAGAATGGACCAATTACAGAGCTTCCCGCAAGATTCACCAAGCCCATAGGGTACTCAGGGTACAAGTTGAATCCCAATATTGACACCAAAGAGCACCAACCTAGTTTTTGCTGAGAGTAGCAACCTTGTATTCCCCTAGAGCACTATAGTAGTATTCTAGTTTTCGAGGTTCACGGAACCAATGATCGGTAAACCTCGACAACTAGGATCGCTCTCATGAGGAAATACAGTTTCTAATGAGTAGATTCAGAACACCTGTCTGATTCAACGCGAAAATTTGTTTCAAACCTTTTTGCGCCGTTTACTAAAGTAATTTTGTTGTATTGCTCAACAGGTGGTCCAGTAACTACGTTTCTGATTGGTGGGAAGAGTATGTTTACCTCAGAGGTCGATCTCCCCTCATCGTCAACTCCAACTTCTACGGTATTGACGCCATCCTCATGAGTCCGACCCAGTCGCAAGCTGCCCGAGCTGCCATGATAATCCACACCTGTCTCCAGTACCGCCGGCTCATCGAAAGACAAGAATTGGAACCGGTCAGTACTTTTTCATTTCATACCTTGTGCATTGAATTACTGATGAAGTAGACTAATTACTGTGAATAAATACTACAATTTTGCAATTCGTAATGTATGAAATCTTTGTTCGTTCATTTGAACACAGACACAAAGAGACCCTTTATTGCTATCTTGACAATGGTGGAAGCTTTTATGTTCAGGACTTCATTATTTAAGGATTGACTTAGCTACTAATTGGATGTTGAACAGGTTTGGTCTTTCATTTTGCAAACATACCAAAGCTTGGCTAACTCGTTCAGCTCATTACATCACTCAAAGCTCATCATCCACCCAGTATGTTGGTCAACAGCCGAAAAAAGGATTATGGTGTTGCTCCCTTTTTCTTCAAGAAGTGTTGAATCCCCGAAAGTAAAAGTTTCCACCCATCGCCAAGAGGCCAGTAGAGGGTCTTTTTGTGTCTGTTTAAACAGAAAAGGGCACTGATTAATTGAATGTATTTCTGCCAAACGGATCTATGTGCATTATGACGTGAACCCTGTTATGCAACAAGGTGGAGAAATGGTGCTGGGTCCACACCATTTCGTAGGGGTGTTCAAACGAATTCTTGCCGGAACGCTATCGATATCGTCTCTTATTGAAACTGGCGCAGTACCGACAGTAGCGATGATGTCGACAACAGCTGGCCTTATCGGATTTTTGAGAGCTCGCACTCCATGCATTGTTGCCCCGTGTGTCGGTTTATCAGATTGCCTGGCGCGGCGGCGCGTAAAATAGATGTACAAATGGCAACAGCTTATTTTCGCCAGCTCCGAAAACTCTGATCGCTATCGGCAAGAGCGCTCTTATCGTAACTTTTTCTTAGCGGAACTGTTTCGGTAGCTTACCGACAACCGATTGAACAGCCCTACCATTTCGCGGGGAAACAAAGCCAAGAAATACCAAATGGTGTGGACCCAGCACCATTTCTCCACCTTGTTACATACAGTTCGGGCCACTTCTTATTGTTTAATTTTGTCCCTGTTATGCATGTGGATTGCATTTTGCAAAAAGGAACCGTGAGCATTTCAATGTTGCTAGAATTGCACAACTCACATCCTTTGCAATAAAACTACTGAAATCATGTAAAAAATCAAATTTACTAAGGTACTTTTTGTCTTGAATATATAGTTTATTGGGAGTAAAGATAAAACTTGTACAGATTATTAGTATATTTTTGCAAGGTAAAAAAGTTGCACAATTTTTGCGACATTCGAATGCTTTTGGTTCCTTTTTGCATCCATGCATTCTTATGGATCTCAGGGCTCATGTCTCAATGCACATAGTTCCGTTTGTTAGAAATACGTTCAGTTGAAGCATTATATGGTAAAAAGTGTAAAGCAGACAATGTAGTTCTAAAAATACTGTAATTTTTTAGTTGAAAGCTCAAATTTCTCAGGCCTTTAACTGATTTTAAAACATAAGTATCGGTATTTTAGGGATGGCCTCCCGATATTACCTGTCAAAATTTCAAAGATTCAGCGTGTTAATTCAATGAGAAATGGCCATCTCAAAATGAACATCTATTCGCCCTTTTACTGGGTAATACATCTTCCACAGAAAATATTTGATGCTTGCATCTCTTTGTGCTCTTATTTTTCGTTGGGTGTCTACGTTAGTTTTCCATTTTCTTTTTCAGCCCTTGTGGCAACCCTCAAAGCATTTGTGAATGACAGATTCGGTATCATGTAAATAAAATCGTTTAATTTGCTGCGGTGTTAATAAATTTTTATTTTTTACTTTTCCAGATTCTGATTCAAGGACTTGTCCCTCTTTGCTCTTGGCAATATGAAAGAGTGTTCAACACAACCCGTGTTCCTGGAGTAGAAACGGACAAAATCGTTCACTACAACGACACTAAGCATATCGTTGTCTACCACAAAGGACGTTACTTCAAAGTCTACATTTACCACCAGAACAGAATCCTCCATCCTTGTGAAATCGAAATGTAAGAAATGAGTGTTTTTCACTACTGTAGCAATTACCAAGTACATTTTTATATAATTTTTTTTTTTTTGTATCACTGTCCTTAGAGAACTTTCTTAGTTCTACAATGGTTTTAGCGTTAGGCAAGTTTTAGTGTCATGATTCCTCAGCGAATGCTGTTCCTCAAATGCAAGTTTGGAATCTCTTTGAACTGATAAACTTTTATAATTCCATTCATTTATCTTCTGTCACTGAAGGCGAAGGCATTTCAAATTTTTTCTTTGGCTCAAGCCAAACATAACGTTACTTTTTTGGTGTCTAAATGTAACCTTAGAATTATTTACATTGCACCAAAAAAGAATATTTTACCCTCAAGCATTGAATTTAGTATGCATCATTTTTTATTTTATATTTTGTTTTTTTACTCTTCTTCCTAGTAATTGATTTGCTAAGATACTCAAATATTTAAAAAAAATTGATTTCTTTATCGTCTTTCAATTGTGATTCAATAATTTGAAAATTTTTATTTTGCTCAGTCAAATGCAAATGATCCTAGAAGACACATCAGCTCCTGCAGCAGGTGAAGAGAGACTAGCGGCTTTGACAGCCGGAGAAAGAACAGCCTGGGCCAATGCCCGAACCGAATTCTTCTTCAAAGGCACCAACAGACAATCCTTGGACGCTGTCGAGAAAGCTGCATTCGTTGTAGCTTTGGACGATATCCCATATGAATTTGATGAAGTGAGTAGAGTAATTTTTTGGGGTAATAACTAAACAAGATTTTCCAATAATCTGATAAACCTGGAAAATTAGGGAATTTATGGGAAAAGTCAAGGAATTGTGCGCGTAGCGCATTGGTTTTTGCAGTGTAACTAAAGGAAAAAATCTAAGTCAAATTTTTATTCAAAGGTCAGAAAAAGCGAGGTAGTTCAAATTGTATAGATGTCAGGAAAATTCAAAAAAGTAAAGGAAAAGTCAGGGAATTGGAAAATTACAATATGTATAATGGGAACCTTATAAAATGTTTATTCTCAAATTAACTTTGCATATTTCCGGAAGTTGTGTTAGTTGTCATTGTTGAGAGCTGTTAAAGAAAACCATACTCCTTTGAATCACCCCACGTTTCATTATAAATTTTGAAAAATTGTAATGGAACAGACTTTTGTGAGTCTCTTCTCTAAATTACCACTTGATTTCTGATTTCATTGCTTTATTGATTTTCATTTTTTCTTTCCAGAATGACCCTAGTAAGCTGGACCAATACGGTAAAATTTTGCTTTGTGGTAAAGGTTACGACAGATGGTTTGACAAGTCATTCACCCTTTGCTTCAGTACAAATGGAAGGGTAAGTTCCTTCAAATTCTCTACCAACATCATTATTTTCACAGTGAAACATTCAGTTCTCCATACACAATTTTTCTTAAACTTTGCTAAATAACAAACTCAGTAGTGCTTTTATTTTGCAATTTATGAGACCTAACAGCTTACTTTGAATTTTTATTCAATTTATCAAAATACGTATGTTTGTAATATCTCTGTTCATATTTTAAATTTCACTTTTTCAATTTCTTTCTAAAGTTCTCTATGTGTTTTGAAACTACGGAACCTACCTACATCTCGAAATCATTTAGTCAAAGTAATGTTGGCATTTTTTAATCTTTAATAGCTGTAATTTGTTTCTTGAAATAAAAAAGTACAGCTTCCATACTGCACAACACTTATTAAGAATTCGAGGTTAGTATGTTGTTTCATACTTTATTTTACTTTTATTATTTTCTGTTTCAGATTGGTTTCAATGCTGAGCACTCATGGTAAGAACAATTGTACTAATTCCTGTTTATGAAGAATTTCTTGATAAACACTTCAAAGAAATTAAAATCCTACAAATGGAAGTCTAAGAGAATTGTTGAATAAAGTTTTAATTTGGTATGATAAACCATAAAAGAAAACTCAAAAATTAATTTTTGAACAGTCTATTATTGCATTATGATTGTTTCACTTGACATTCAAACCATCTAATGATTTCCTCTGTTCACAACAGTTTCTCTTATCGGTGGGAAACAGAAAAATCATGTAAAATTTTTCAATTTGAGAAAAAGCAGTTTTTGACTGTTTTGTCCACAGGTTAAAAAGGAAAAATGAAGAAAAGTATTGTACATTTTATCGTATCCTAATCTGACAATCAAATTTCATTATCTTTCAATCGATCAAGCTACCTCAGCATATTGTATTTAATATTTTTTTTCAAAGCAAGTACCAAAAACTCATAAAAAGAGCGACTTTTTGCTTTTCAGCAGAACTGCCGTCCTAAGTAAAAATGCAGTATCTCCACTCTACATTATTCAACTGTTTTCTGACAAAATGCTGTTTCACAAGAAAACTGAAGAGTATTCATACCTCATTTTTTCTAGTAGACTGACGTATCATAAGGCTTTTATAATAAACAAATTTTATCCAGTGCATCTAGGTATTCTTTTAATGGAACAGTTTGTGTTGAAGAAAGATTTAAAATTTGGATTGGAGTTACAGTGTTTTCGTTGTGAACAGTATGTGTTGAAGAAAAATTTAAAATTTGGATTGGAGTTACACTGTTTTCGCTGTAGACGGCAGAGGAATTGTAAAAGCCGCGTTACAACGCCTCAAAATCATGAGGCAAGTCTCTTTCCTCAAACTTCCAATCCTTTGTGTAACTCTGAAAGATTGGTCCATGCACTACACCTTAAAACCATCCTTATTCCTTCATAAGGTACCGCTCTATTAAATTCTGAATCTGTTTTGTAACCTATTTCTCCAAGGATTTTTGGGTGAAACTTGAATTAATGAGATAATTTTCAGGGCCGACGCAGCTGTCATGTCTCACCTGTGGGAGTTTATCATATCCGAGGAAACGATGAGCGCTGGGTAACGATCCTTTTTGATATCCTTCTTGCCTTGTACCGTTCGTTCTATCCTGTCTAGTTCTGTCCGTCTCTGTCCCTTCTTCCTCATTCGGACTGCATTTTGCAATCAGAAACTTCAGTTTCTGGCTCATTTTAGAAACAGTGTTTGAACCATAAGTTTCCCTTTGCAGATAGATGCTTTTATGGATGAGCCTGAAATTATAGTTCCTTTTTGCAAAATGATGTTCATCTCAACTCTGATCGTTGTTCTTGCACTCTGGTCAACATCACTCTTGTCTAAGTTTTAATTTTTAGAAGGGATGGTGAATGAAATAATTGTCTTGTGAAGAATGATGGCAACTAGATTGTTCAAGTGACTGCGTCATTTGGATACCACAACGCAGACCATTTGTATCTACATTTAGCTGTTTTTAAAATAGCATTTGCAAATGCAAATGGATTCTCACTTGCTCCAGTGAAGAATAAGTACGGTCCCTTTCAATTTTAGTGTGCGTTCTTTCATGAGAAAGTAAAACTTCAGACTTTGCAGTGATCTTGACTTACCTATACCTCCTAGTTGTATCACTACCTTATGTCCTTCTCATCCCGTTTGCCGATTTACCCGATATTGTCTCTCTTCTGAAGTCGTCTGAGATACTCAAAAGTAACTGAAATGTAAAATTATAATTATAATGAGAGAATATAGTGACAAAATTACCCCTTGCAGTATGGTTTTTAGAGAAGTTTAGAAATAGAGCACTACATTTAACTGATTTTTTCTCTTAAATGGATCTATGGCACAAGCCAGACATAGGAAACTGAGAAGACTTTTTGCCAGTAAGATCGCATAAAAGTCGCATCATAAAAAGCTGAAATTCACTCTTTGATGCACAGTAAGTGTAGTCGATTGTTATTTTCAAATTCCTTGCACCGAGGTGCCTTTTTTCCTAAGTTGCCAGCAGCTAACTAAATCTTCCACCTAAGAAATATGAGGAGATGTTGCTAGCTTGTGTCAAAAAAGAGCTTGCAGGCGCAGAAAACTTGAACAAAGACCATGCAAATTGTGCATTAGGGAGTGGATTTTAAACATTTCCTATGCTCTCATCGTAATCTTTATGAGATTTTACTCGGAAAAAGTTTTTTTCAATTATTGTATCTCACAAGTGCAGCAGATTCATTTCAAAACTTTCATTCAGTTTGATTGATAAACTTTAGTTTATTCAGAACGCCTCAACTATCCTTATCCATTCCTCTCCCCTGTCATCCTGATGCACATTTTGGTCTAAAGCAAACACCTGAAAAACTCTAACGCTGGGTGGTTTGCCCATTCATCAAAATTTGCCTCCCAATTGGTCCGGGTCCCTCCCCTCCCCACCTACCTGCCTTTTTTACCCCCTCTCGCCAAGAAAAACGACACATCTCATGACAGCTCTGGTGATTTGTGGTGGTCGCTCATCGTTGTTGTCGGTGACTGTTTTTGCATTGCATTTTTGACTTTGTCCGTTCACAAACTGATTTTTCACGGTGTTGGTATTTGATGTTTAGGGCCGATGCTCCTGTCATGGGACATTTGTGGGAGTTCTGTATCGGAACTGAAATTGAATCAGGGTATGGTATTTTTAACACTTAATTTTTTTAATTTTTTTTGCTGTTGGTACTGGAAACTGTTCAAAATCATACTCTGTGCTTACCCCTCCAATATTTTTTCCGCTAAAAGTGTCAAATAAGAAGTGAAATAAGTGACTAGTAATGTATGAGACAATTTTGTCTCGCAAGTCTTTTCCCAGTATTTTTATTTTATAAAATTTCACACTTCCCGTTGAAACTTCCTGATAAATTTACTGTTTTCTGTTTTATTTCATTTCTGATTGAAAAAGGCACAAACAAAACATCTTTTATTTTGCCCACCATCCTCTGATTTATTTTGACCAGTTAACAGTTTCACAGCCATTGTTTGAGCTTTTTGCTTGCAAGCGCTTCTTAATATTGTTCATGAGTAATGCATCAGACTTAAAAGTGATATTTTTAATATATTATAGAATTTCTAATTTTGTGAAGAGTGTCTGCTCTGATACCTATGAATTTGTACCGAAAGGAGGCGTCATGAATGACCTCACTCTTGCACGCGCTGTTTGTAGCCTGCCTTCTGAGATAGGTTTTCATAGTATTTTTCTCCCCTGATTGTCTCTCAAGAATGGGAGCACCAAAACTTTGCAGTCAGTAACTTTGCAGTATTTATCATTCAATTATTTTTCACCCATGAGAAGAGAAGTATAAAAATCCTGCAAAAGGATACAATTTTTATTTTATTCATTGCTTTAATACTGCATTCAAAATTAAGAGAAGATAAATTTTGCAAAATTATCTCGCACAGAATTCACACTGACGTAATTTAATTTAATAATTAATTAGCTAAAACTTTCTCTCGCAGCTTGTTACCATGGTCCCTTTTCAAAGGAATTAAAAAAGAAAAGGAAGAAACAAACATTCCCCCAGAAACCATCTAGTTTGCAAATAACTTATTGTCACAAAATTTACCTGAGCATCCATTTATTAATCCTCCTTAATAATTTTTCCCCCCACAATTCAATCGCATATCCGCTTTAAAACTTGCATTAATTCGACGTATTTATGCTAAAAGGAACTATGTGCATAGGGTTTACGTGCAACATAGTTCCTTTTAGCATAAATACGTCTAATTCTAAGCTTGGGCATGAATCTGCATTTTGATTTTATTGTAAAGAGTATCAATAGAAAAATAAATTTTCTGCTCTGAATATTTTAGCTAGAACTCCACGGCCTACGCACCACCAATTGGTATTTTTATGTGAAACTTTAGCACCTCAAGTATGAATTAAATCTCTGACTTTATAAAAATTTATGAAATCTTAAATATGATTGACAGAATCCTTCAACACTAATTCTTGAATATTATTATTATTATTTTAAATCAGTTTTGTATCCTTCGAACACAAATTGTGTAAAGAAAGTAGACAGAGATGCCCTGAAGAAAAAGAAGCATCGATTAAAAACAACACTTGTTATCAATAACATTGTAATAGCAATGAGACGATATGCACGACTATTGGTGTACATTTTTTTAACATTCAGATGTTGAATCAACACTCGCTTTTTTAAATATGTACAAGGAAAGTCATCAAGAGTGTATCAATATTCAACTGCTGCTCAAAAACGCATTATTTATATCATGGTGCATATCTCGTAAAATAGAATCTACCAATCAAAAACGTTTTATGAAAAACTTGTCAGGGCTTTTTCAATTTTTACAGATTGTTCAAATGTTAATCCTCTCTGGGACTCTCAAGAACTATTGACTGTGCACTGATCAAGTTTTGAACGGTTTTATAATTAGGAAAAACATAATACAGCTGTATGCTCCCTGCCCCTAATGCGGCCAGTTCCCTTAAGGAGAGACTTCAACTCAGAATATGAGACTGCCTGTACGGAAAGGTCTTGAGTAATGCAAAAAAAAAAAATTTTCACAATTTGAAAACATTGAATGGTCTATGGCAAGTTTTGCTTTCAAAATCTTTAGTTATGAACGTAACATCCCTCTTCAGCTTAAATATCCAGAAAATTTTATCACAGAAATTTGCCGGCCAGCTAATGTTAATTTGTCATTTATGTTTGTTTCCAACAGATATGGACCCGATGGACACACTCTTGGAACCCCCGAATTCAACCCGCCGAAACCAGTAAGGTTACAATGGGAATTGAACGCATCTTGTCAATCAGCCATCGAGCGCTCCTACCAAGTGGTGCAAGGCCTGTGCAATGATATTGACCTCAGAATTTTCATGCACACAGCTTACGGTAAAGGACTCATGAAAGAGTGCCGAGTCAGCCCAGACGCATACATCCAAATGGCTCTCCAACTAGCATACTTTAGGGTAAGATTTCCTTGAAGAAATTTATTTTTTTCACTGCTTTCAGTTCAGTTATATCTGAAGGGACAAGGTGGAGAAATGGTGCTGGGTCTACACCATTTCGCGGGGAAACAAAGCCAAGAAATTCCAAAAATTAAAATTAGAGTCAAAATTAAATTTTTTGAACTCTAATGCGCACCAATACAAAACTGAGGGGGGGAGAGTGTTCAGCTCAGGCAGTTTGCATTGGCATATTATTGTCTGAAGGGATAAAAATTCAATTTTCTAAAAACAGAGGATTAAAAATAACCAGTCATTTTCTAATTTAGCAACAACAAAAAAAAAATGCAAAAACTGACTGTCAGACACTTGTCCAAATTTTTACACTCCTACTTTTCGCAAAATATAATGTATGAGTTTAATTTGGTAAATGCCAAAAGGGTTTAATAAGGATAGTTTGAACAAAAAGATTTCCTCGTCAGGAGTAAGCTGTATGCTGTGGCTAAAGGTTATTTTTTTGTGTATTCGTTGCCATTGAATCTTAAAACAACTTTGGTTTATGCCCATTAAGCACTAGTTTTCCATAAAATTTAATATTTTCTGTAGAAGGCAACTCTGTTGAGGAAGATACTCTGTTGATTTGAGGATATGATTTGCCAGTAAATCCTGAAGTATCAATATACAAGCATCTTTTTTGAACTCAGCATTAGAAAATGTCCAGGAATTAGTAATGTTACTTCCGACGATGTACCATTGTCAAAAATTCGCAATGCTGTGATGTTTGTGAAATTTTACGTAAGAATTGGAAGTCATCATTCCTTTTTTGCCGGAAAAAATAAACAAAAATTGAAAATACATTGTCCATGCTAAAAATGCTATAGGCAAAGAAGGATGGAGGAACAAAGGAATAAAAAGTCAACTAAAATATACCAAGGAATTCTCATATTCATCTCTCTCTTAGTTTTAATCAAATCAACTAACCGGAACGAGTTTACCAGAAACGCTTTAAGTCGCATATTGGAAGAAAATGAATTGGACATAGTTTTGAATTAAACTAATCATTGAGGTCCTCCTGCTAGAAATTCAAAGCTGAAAAAAAAAGATTTGAATGTGAAATTAGTCGTTAAACTTTGTACCAAACACTGGGTTTTTGGAGGTTTGAAATTTTCAACCTCATTTTCTCATTTCAAACTTAATAGAACTCGCTGCCTTAGTGTTAAATTCTGTCATTTTTACCTTTGCAAGTCATGGACTCTCGAGTTAAGTTACCAGAAATTGAAAACAAATGAACAAAAAATTATCCGACTTCAATTTTTATTTCAAATTATTTTCGTCTCCCTCTTCGAAACTTTATTTTAAAGGAAACTCATGAGTCTTTTTATATTTAAGTTTTATCCAATATCTCTGTCTGATTGATCTACCTGTCTTTCTCACATTTTTGCTTTCATTTCAGGATGCAGGCAAATTTAGTCTCACCTACGAAGCCTCCATGACCAGGCTCTACCGTGAAGGTCGTACTGAAACTGTCAGGCCGTGCACAATCGAATCTGCCAAATGGGTTCGTGCAATGGAAGACAAGAACGTCACGGTGAGTGCTTCATGCATATTGACATATTGCATATTGATAGTTGTTGATATTTTTTTTAAAATTGGGGATCAGAATTTTTACTTCAACAGAAATGAGAAGCTCAGGGAAATCAGAGCGTAGGTCTATCATCAAGTTTTCATGATCATTCAACTTTGCATTTATTTTTCCTAGATTTAAAAACAAAATTCAATACATCTTTTATCTCTGTAAAATATTTTCATGATCCTGTAGGATTTTATGTAAAAAATTATGGAGCAGCATAAACT
Source organism: Bemisia tabaci (assembly GCF_001854935.1). NCBI lineage: Eukaryota > Metazoa > Arthropoda > Insecta > Hemiptera > Aleyrodidae > Bemisia > Bemisia tabaci. The sequence continues at coordinate 359,437 of NW_017555888.1, forward strand.
TTCATGATTCTGGGAAACAAAGAAATTTAGGACTACCAAACCACAGAACGTAGCAAAAAATTCATTTTGCTTGGAATTTTTAAGAGAATATTGTTAAGAGAATGAAGAAAAATTGAATGAAATTTAGCTAGAAGGGGATGATCAGTTGCCTTCAGGAAAGCAAATTATAACAGGAGATTTCCATTGTCACAGACGGAGATGTGTGGTCTTGTACTTGTATTCCTTCGAAAAACAAGTTTAATGATCATGATAACATTGTGATGGACATTTTCCTTTGTTTTTCTATGCTTCTCAAAATTAGTTGTTAGTTAGAACTTGTTGAATTGCAAAGTTCTCGTTGGAAAAGACAAAAAACGAAAAAATAACACCAGAAATCATTTTTATCTATCAACAGTAGGAGTTATATTTTCATTAAAGCAGAATCAAAAGTAAGCAGGACACACATGGTCCGTTCAAATTTCAGACTTTTTGATTGTTTTATTGTTCTGTTTAATTTGCCCGGTCACTCATTTTTTATTACTCTCTCCCTTTTCAGACGGAACAGCGCATCAAGCTCTTGAACGATGCTTGTTTGCAGCACCAAAGAGGTTACCAGGACGCCATGTGCGGCAAAGGCATTGACCGACACTTATTCTGTCTCTATGTAGTTTCAAAATATTTAGAAGTCGATTCTCCATTCCTGAAGGTAAGTCACAACTTCTTTTATGAACTTTTCGAGTTGATTGTTATAATGCCATGTTGTGAACAGTTCATATTTACTTACAATTTTTATAGTCACCATTGCAGAGAAACGGGGTTCTTATGCTTACTTAATGTGACAAGGAAGAATTTTTTTTTTTATATCTCAACACCCTAACAAGGTCTACAAAGGCCTTTTATGATCGATGCATTTTGGGTATCAATAACCAACTAATTTTTTCTTATCAATTTAAACTTGCAAAATGTGATATATCAGGTGCTTATTTTCTTGTCTGAAGAAGGAATCAAACTTAATGGGCCTGTTGCAAACTTTTGCTAGAGCAAAAATAAGAGTTGTTTCTTATAGATAATGCCTCAAAAATCACGATGAGCGCATCGGCAAAGTCTGAAATGCATTCATAACTTCACAGTCTGCATAAGAAATTTGCGGTTTTTTGAGCTTCCCGCTTCAAAAGCGATACTACGGCACAGGTGAACATTTTGTAAAAGGAGTCGTTCCATCGTCGGCAATACTCATTATGGCCGACACCAATCCGCCAAAACACGTGTAATGGGACGAGATAATACCTGAACTGGATTAGACCAGATAACAATCGGCGTGTTTTAACGTTCATGTTTTCCACGCCCGAATTGATTGACCTTGAACTCTCCTTGAATTACGCGCGGAACTGCGCGCAAGCGTCGGCCATGATGAATATCGCCGACGATGGAGCGACTCCTCTAACAAAATGTTCACCTGTGCCGTAGTATCGTTTTTGAAGCGGGAAGCTTAAAAAAACGCAAATTTCTTACGCAGATTGTGAAGTTATGAGTGCATTTCAGACTTTGCCGATGCGCTCATCGTGATTTTTGAGGCATTATCTATAAGAAACAACTCTTATTTTTGCTCTAGCAAAAGTTTGCAACAGGCCCATTATTCATATCAAAGTTTCTTACATTTAAATTGTTACGCTTTTCAGTTTTCTGCTATTTTCCTCAATTTCCGTGTTTCAACATCTTTTCCTCTGAATGGGAGAAACAGAACTTTTTTTAAATTCCTTTTTATCTCCTTGGTTCATGGAAAAGTGTGTGAACTTATGATCATTTTACCCATTTTTTTGTGGGTTCGACATTTCTCTAAAAAAACTCTAGTATTTCTATGAATTATCCTTAGAATATTTTTGGAGATGAATTGCACCAAATTTTACGGTGAAGTGGATCAATAGGCTCCATTAAAACCAAAAAAAGAAGAAAAATAAATACTTAAAAAATAAGAAAAAATAAAGCAAATTAATTTTCAATCAGCTGATTTTGAGTTCAATACGTTCGCAGCCAAAATTCCTGTTTATATCTTGAAGTACCATTGAAAAGTGTTCGAAAAAGTTCAAAAATGTTATAATAGAACTTAAAAGGCTGTGTTCCTGTGACTAAGAGACCAGCATAGCTTTTTTCTGAAGCTAAGGCAATATTTTTCCTCCAAGTTACGATAGTTCTAAGTAGCAAAAAATACAGGTTTCAAACAGTGGCAAATCGTGAATGGTTGATTATCACTATTTCCTCACTTGAAGCCTTGGTGAAGAATAAATTGTTAAGGTGTTTGTTGCGAAGACCCTGTTTACCGAACTTTTCCATAGGTTTAAATGGCAGATCAATCAACATATCGCAAAGCACGCCACGCCTCTGGTTTCAAAAAGGAAAGTTAAAGCTTTAATCTCGTCCATGTATTGATAGAAATTTATTTCTCTTCACTAAGACCTACTCTCCTGTTTGTTTTTCAGGAAGTACTGAGTGAGCCCTGGAGGTTATCAACATCCCAAACACCGCATGGACAGACCTCAAGACTGGACCTGAAAAAGCACCCAAAATGCATTTCAGCTGGAGGAGGTTTCGGACCCGTAGCTGACGATGGTTATGGAGTTTCCTACATAATCGCCGGCGAAGATCTCCTCTTCTTCCATATTTCGAGCAAGAAGAGCTCACCAGTAACTGTAAGTATTGAAAATTCAAGCTCTAGAAACTCATTATTATTTTTCTCAGAAGTTTTGTAAATCCATGAAAAAATTTGTGAAACCGCCTGGCCATAATTTGTGATTTTCATTCGGAGAAAGGACCTTAGTTAACAAAGACGGACGTATTTCTGTCAAACGGAACTATGTGCATAATGACGTGAGCCCTGTCATGCATACATTCTTTCGGGTCTCAGGGCTCATATCTTAATGCACATAGTTCCGTTTGACAGAAATACATCCAGATATGTCAACAAGCAGCAGGAGTACTAGCAGTGGAGGAGAGCAATATTTACCAGGGCAAAATGGTTTTTTCCATTTTGTTGCGTTTTATTTTGATTACTTTATTATTTTTCTTGCTGACCTCATATGTGAAGAAGTTGGTTTTTTTTTAACAACGATGGCTGTGCTGTTTGGAATTTTTCACCTCAACTTTAGGTCATTGAACACATTTTGGAATTATGATATGCACGGTGGTTCAATTTTGAAGTGAATCAAAAAGTATAAAATATGGCACTTTTTGTGAATTCACAAAAGCTTAAGTAGAACTGAAGGATACCATCACTAAAACTGTAACTGAAATAAGTGAACTATACAGAATGCATTTCAAAAAAATTCTGTAAAATTTGAATGCACTGGTTTTAACAAAACAGTCTTTTACAACTTTTCTTTCTATTCATTCTGTTAGTTCACATATTTCAGTGTCTGTTTCAGTTTCTGTACCCTTTACTTTTCTTAAATTGTCTTTGATTTACTGAAGGTGTCAAATGCAAAATAATGCAAAATGGTGTCCTTGTGTGTAAAATTTCATGGCGTAAAGAGCATCAGATAATTAAGCCAAATCGAGTGCCTCACCTTATTTACAACGATTGTATTTCAGTATAATTCGAACGGAGTATAATTTGTGTCTATTTTTTAAAGAAATTGAATTAGGAGATGAATATTTTCTCAATTTCCCCCAAAACATTTAATTTTGGTATCTTTCAAAGATTTTCATTCTGCGTCATTTTACTTTCAGGACTCAAGCAGGTTCGCGCTCGCAGTCGAGAAAGCGTTAGATGACCTAAAGAATCTGTTCGCCGACTGGAAGCGGATCCAAAACCAGAAAAAACCTAGCGCAAACGCCTCCAAACCTGAAGTAGCCAATTCCAATAACTCGCACACCAAAAAACTAGAAAGCAACCATGTAGGATCAAAACCTGAAGAGGTCCTCTCAAGGCCAAACGAACAAAAAATACCCAACGGTAAAGACTGCCAAAGCTCCTTTCTTGACTCTGAGAGCGGAAAGTCCGACAAGTTGAGCCGGTTTGATTCGGAGCTGTTAGAAACAAAACAGTTCATCAACAAAGTATAGTGACCCTAGCAATTCAAATATGTGTATTTCTCATGTTTTCCTATATTCTTGCCTTGGCGTTGAAAATTATGTACTGATCTCACTGCTGTAGTCTGTAAAAATTGTGGATGTTCGTCATCGAACGGAAAATGAACTTCCGCTGGTATGAAGTCTTGATTCAGACTCGGATTTAGTCAATCCTTGATAGTTCATTTTTTAAGGACTACATTGAATCTGTGTAATTTTTTTTCAGACTTCTTATGCGGTAAAGTAAATCATATCATTGATTTATACTCGATTTGTTCCCACCTTTCGCAAGACGAATCGTAGATTGTCTTTGCAGAACATGCTCGGATCATCTTTTCATAGTGAAAAGACTGATAAGTTTTTTGTTTAAAGAGGAATTTTTTGGATTGTTTGACGCAGTAAAAAAGCAAACTTAAGAGAACCTAAGTTATTTTTTGTACTAATTTGTTCAACAGATTACATGACCAATTAGTCGATCTACTTAAGAGAGCTGCGGAAGATGGGCTGTTTTTATATTGGCATGGAAACTAAAGGCCAGAATTCCTATGGTAGATCTTTGGTCTCGCTCTAAAAGTCAGCCATCTCATTTGACGATTTTACTGTGTATTTTACAAAGAACATACGTTATTTTTACAAAGAAGGTTTTTATTCTTTTTTAAGAATTTTTTCCAAGGCGCAAATTATCCAAGACTCCTCAAAGGCTACCCAATTTAAATTTATCAACTTGAAATTTTTTTTCACTCTCGTGGTGGAAAACTACCGTTTATCATCGTTTTCGGTCCTGATGATTTTTACTCGAAACAAAGGTGCTAATTTTTCAACGACTGCCAAGCTACAAAGGCAGGAAAATACGGAACTATGCGCAGCTGAGTGTGATTTTAACGATATCAAATTACTTTAGTTCTGTTAGACTGTAAGTTATCATTTAAGATGTGGATCAACTGTACTGCGTCTAGGAAAAGCAAAACTATAATTGAAGTTGTATATAATTACATCAACGTATGAAATTTAAGTTTTCTGTAAATTTATTTGTGCTTGTGTAATTTAATTTTTCCTTGCTTGTGTCTTTTGATTATTTATTAATGGTAACAACAGCATATCTTTTTCAATTCATGATCACAGAGCAATTTTAAAAGTTTTTCTTTGTATACTTTTCCGTAGTTTCATCTGTTTGATTTTAAAATTTTACCGCAAATTATTTTTGTAGAAAGCTCAAGTGATGCCAACTTTCTTCCAGCTCTTTTTTTAATTTCGAAGTTTATTTATTTGCTTTAAAAAAATGAAAAGTATTGCTTGTTACAGCAGCACACAATGCTGTTTCAAGTGTCATTACTTTTTCTCTTTTAGTCTTTCTGTGAACAAGAAATTTGATTTCAATATCGCAATTTTGTGTCTTCAATTTTACAAGAAGATTTACCACTTTCATTCTTACCTCAGGAATGACTCTAGAAAGAGCCGTATTAATGTATCCATTACTTCAGTTTCATTAGTAATGAACGAAACTAGCACCTCCTTTACTGTTTTTGTGTAGATAATTTTTCTTTTGTTATTCACGTAGAAAAATTTTGTTTGATCCGTTTGGAGGATCAGTTGCGTTTCCTTTCAGAGTCCAGGTTGTTCCGACTTTTAAACGTAATCTTCCTCTCATTGTTATGTTTCTAACCTCAAAGTTCATACTTTAAATGACTGTATCGTGGTCGATTTGACTCTTTGCTCCTTGAACGTTCTGCTGATTTCATTATATTGATAATAGTGAATTCCTGTCTGATTCCAAGGAACTGAAGACTTACCGCCCCACCATTTATTTTCTAACTATCATTCGCAAATATGTTATCATTTTGTTATCAATTTGATTATTTATTTTTTTCTAGGTCTTATTTTCTATTTCAATGTATTCTGTATTTTTATCCTCTGTGATATGTGTAAAAAATATAAGAATATCGTCTGAAATCAAAGTACAAAACATGAAAAAATCAGATTCTTGATTCTCTCTTTTCTCTGAACACCCATTGATTTTCATCATTCAAAAACTGCGAAAACTCTTAGCTTGCTGTAAGGTGTTAATGGAATTCTTTTCAATCCCACTTCGGAGATAATTTTATGAGTGTAGTCAAAATTGGCCCCAGGAAATTCTCGCAGGCTAAAATCTTACTGTGACTTCAAATCTAGATTTTGTATTGACTATGAAACATACTCAAAACCCTAACATTATGTTTTTATTACTTTTGAATCAGTCTCTGAAGAGAAGATTTGACTTCAGATTCCTAAAGGCACAAAAAACTGTCAAGGAAAATCCAAAGTGCTATGTTGATTCGAATTTTGATGGTGGCATTCTTAAATGAGGGTTGTATATCACTACTAGTTAGAAAATAGTACCATGTGTGCGTAAAGAGTTTTCATGATTGTCACTAAGATCTATCAATGCCACCAATCTTTTTGGATCCAACATAGTTGAATATTTTGACAGTAGAACATATTGATGGTGAAACTACGAAATCTAAAAATTCCAATGTAGTATGTTGATCTCCTCGTCAATTTTTTAAAAGAATATTTTTCGACATTTTTGAAGGAAAAAATCAGGGAAGAAGCTTAAAAGAGCTAAAAAAGTCACTGAAAATTTTACCCAAAAACAATGATCGGTTGGACTTGTGTATTTATGCCACAAAGAACCGTGTAACAAAAGTAAAGTTAAAAGGGACGATGTAGCTCAAAAACTTAATGCGTCTAGTTATTTTTAATTTAATTCATTTTTGCATAGTTCCTCTCAGGATAACAATGGTGTAACTACAGAAATGCATTTCTCGGTTTGCAGTGTTGCAGACTAACAATCCTACTATTTTTCTATATGGAAAACTATTACATATAATTTCTAGAAAACTTCAATAGTTTTTCCTTTATATTTCAAGAATATTCTGTGGAAATTTCAAGCCATGATAATGGCTCAGTGTCCTTTAAAGAAATTAAATAGAAGCAAAGATTTTAAAACTCCACACCTGAGATATGCGTTTTTCCAGTTCCATTGTTGATAAATATGTTCAACTCTCCGTCTAAAAAGCAAAATGTAACAAGAAATCTGCTATGTCCCTAACTGCAATACATTTTTTGTTAGTTTCACCATTGATTTATTAGTGTCACAGAGATTGCTTCTACTTTCCCTTGTACCTATAGGCAAATAAGCACCAATTTTTTTAGATTCCTCCGTTGAAGTTTTCAGGGAAGCATGAAAATGCAAAGCAGATCCCTCCATCGAGCAGCAAAAATGTCGCTTAACTTTCACAGTGTCAAACTAGGTAGATGTGTATTGGTTGGAAAGTCCTCTTTTAAAATGTGTGCAATTTCAAAAATGAACGTACTCGCTAACTGATGATTTTATGTACAAATTTACAAATACCCTTAAAATTAACAGAATTTTGCAAAGAATACAATTATATTTGGACCGAGTTTAACAGAAAGGAACCAAGCCACATCAGCTATTGCCAATTTTAACTGAGCAATTATTTTTTACAAGAGAACGTTTATTCGGATTTCTTTGAAAATTTTAAGGAATTTGCTTCGTACCATGGAGAATTTTCACTGAAAGCACGAAAATCTGCACAACCGTTTTCATGTCAAAAATTAAATTGCCCAATCAAATTTGGCAATTGCTGATGTGGATTGGTTCCTTTCTGTTTAACGCGGTCCATTTGCTTATCTCGTTGCTGAAGTTGAACCAGCCACTCTCACTCAAAAGGAAAACTCGAAGAACCAAAGATTGATCAAGTCGCTCTACCTCCTAATTTTACAGCCTCAAAGTAGCTCATAGTTCTCAAAAGTTTTACTGAAATGAGTGAAGCATTGACACGCAACCAATTAAGAATCCATAGCGTTCATTTTTCCTCAAGAGGAATCTGTATCTTTTTAACTACAAAGAGATTAGCATTCAAGGACAAATGGACGTATTTCTGTCAAACGGAACTATGTGCATTATGACGTGAACCCTGTTATGCATATATGCTTATGGGTCTCAGGGCTTATGTCTTAATGCACAAAGTTCCGTTTGGCAGAAATACGTCCAAATGAAGAGTGGAAGTTCAAATCCTGGTGATTAAGCTCCATCAGATATTTCTAAGATTGTGCATGGCCTCCCTCACTTCAAAAGTACCCAGAAACCTCTGCTTGATGGACCTTTTTTTTGAGGAATTTTCTCTTAATTTTGATCTCATTTCCTCCTCTTCTTATGCCACAAAAGCACATGTAAAATTATGCATTCTTCTCTCTTTTATTCTTGGGACACTGGATGTTAAATGAGTAAATTAATAGCACAATCTTCACAACACTTGATGGTGCTCACTAGATTTTGAAATTCCACTTGTCAAATGTGGAACAATTAATTATGTTTAAGTTAAGAAACAATCCAAGATTTGTGCACTTAAGTTTCAAGGCTGGGACTTTCTCATGACACACATGGAGCCTTAAAATTCTTGTGAGGGGTGCATAACAAGTCTGCACTTTGACAAATATATTGCGCACATATTTTTCACTCACTGATGATATGCAGTCATCAGCAGTAAGGAGTTTTCAAGTTTTAATCAGAATTTTAAAAGTTTTAAGGATTGTCTCCAAAATTATTGTACCTAGCATTGAACTGTAGGTCCAAGTCCAATACCACATAGGTCAAACAGGTTCATCAATGGTTCAGTCACCAATGAGTGAGAGTCATAAAAACGTTTAAAACAACCACCCATCCTTTAATCTTGCCAAATCATCACTACCAATGAGATGTCACAAGACCACTTCAAAGCCACCCTGGTAGCAATGGCTCTCAAAAAAATTCTACAAAAAGTTGCGAAAAAAATTGTAAAAAACATGAAAATTTCAAGAGTTCGTAAGTATTAAGTGAAAAAACTTCTAAAGTACTCGTTTCAGGAAACCCTTTTGGGGAATTTTTTTAAATAAATAATAGTGTTACCTAGGTATTTTATTTAAAAGAAAACGTAAAATTTACGTAAAACTCAACAAACTATATCCTCTTTTTTATGGGCTGAAACTTTTCCTTTTATTCTTTTCTGTTCACTTTTTTTTCCTCGTCTTTGCCTGCAGGAAGTACCAAAAAAAAAATTCGTAAATTTTACTTAGAACTTACGTATAAAATTCACTTAAAAGTTTTCCTCATTTTCATGTAAAAGAGGCCCAAAAAGGGTTTCCTGATACGAATATTCCAAGAGTTTTTTTACGTAATTTTCAAGTGGTTTTGAAGTTAATTTTAAGCTCTCTTAAAATTTACGAGTTTTTACAACTTTTCCCTACAGCCACTGCTACTAGGGATTTTTGATTGAATTATATCGTGTCAAATTCTCCCAATAAAATTTCTGGATTCCCGAATCATTGATTTACTCAATAAGTCTAGGAAGTCTAAATCATGGGTTTTCTTTCTTCGTTCCTCCTTGGATCGCTTCTTGAATTTCAAACGAATTTTTTTGCCGCGCTGTCTTTCTTTATGTTTTTTCCCCTTAATCTGTGCCGTTGATCGAAGATCCGTCTCGAAAGGATCCCAGCTGTAGGAATTCAGAGGGTCCAAATCCTGGGTCACCACGTCCGACAGAATAGAGTGCGGTTCTTTCGTCCTCTTCACACCCGATCTCTCCTTCTGATGGACACTTCGTAAAAAGTTAATGGTGTCCGGATGTTTTTGCTGATGACTTGAAAAAAAATCAAGCTCAGGGAAAATTACGGTTCGATTATCGCCGTGGGAGTTAGCTCTTTGAATGTGTGATAAAGTTTTTATCAAGTTCCCCGTTGATTCTAGATTGTCAAGATGATGCGAAGGATTCTTATCCTGAACTTGCTCCAAGAGTCTCGAGTAAAGACCCAAAGTTTCCGCAGGCAAAGGAAATTTTTTCTCTGGGATTTCGTGTGAGAGCTCAGCAAGCTCTCTCAATACACTGTCGTGACTTTTAACATCGTGTGATCTGATTCGGGAAGCCCTGTCCAAAAATTCTTTTTTATGATTTCTAAATGGGATGCCTAAGTCAGACTCGGAGGCAGGGAACGAAATATTCATCCCTAATTCATCCGACAGACTAGGGGTGTGTTTGTTGAAGGTTTTTATCAGTGGAATATCATCCAGAATTTCAGCAGCTTTACCAGCTGAGGGACCCTGAGGGTACCTTTTCCCTGATTTCTGCTCCGTTGTAATATCACTATGGGGGAAATCAGAGGGGTGGAAATGATGGTATAGCAGAGGGGTTTTGTACTGCTGTGCGTCGGAAAACTTTGATCGTGCCATGTTGAGCGGTAATTTATTGGTAGGCCTCAGAGTCAATGGGTTTTCCAAGTCGGAAGTTTCTTGGAAGTTGGATCCAGCAATGGTCTCAGGGCCTGTGACATTGGGTTTGTACATGGACAGGAGTTTAAAAATGATGCAGAGAAGTTGGTCACTGGACAAACTTTGGTCGAGAGTGTCCGAGGAGCTTTTTGCGGCATCAAGGGCGGTTTCATCCCTGTAGAGGGCAGCTAAAGTGGGTCTCATCTCGTTCCTTTTCAGCTGACCTAGGTCTCCTGATTTTGCCTCAGTCGGTGAATTCTTTGATGGTGTCTGAATACAAAGTCAAACAGAAATGGATTACACTTCGCAATAAGGAATCACTATCTTTGGCTCCTCCATAAAAGCGCGTATCTGCATAGGGTGACCAATGGCATAAATGTTGTTTTTAAAAATTGCCAGAAATAGTGGTTCCTTATTGCTAAATGTAATCCAAATAATCATACTCTCCAAGATAAAATCATAAAAGTAACACGTAGCGCATAATGCCTGAGGATCGGATCGCTTCGGGGGTTTGAACCGCAAAGCGGTCAGAGGGCGTATCCCCCTACTTCACGCAAATTTTTATCGCTTCATTTGAAAGTGCCTTAAGAACTGATTTTGCGGAATTTTCATCTTTTTTCCGGCCATGGGAAATAGTATAAAAATAGATTTAAACGTGAGGAAATGCACCGCTTAGTGACGTCATCTGGCGGCATTTCCCATTTATACGCATGTATTTTAGCAGATTAGATAATTTTGTCATATCTCCTCCAATAATATTGTTCAATTTATGAACCAAGGGTATCCTCGTGTTCAGCTCACTTTGTGTAGCGTCCATTCAAACACGGAATTCATCAAATTTCAGACACCTGCAAATTCTCCATTGCGCATAGTAAATTGCGATTGCATGATTTGCTATAGCATCAGTGTTGCGTGTCTGCCCATACATTAATTGAAGGGGCTCTCGTATTGAAATGAAATTTTATTGTATTGCTATTTTGCAATACTATCATCAAAAAAGGTTCACTGAAAAAAAAGTTTCGGGCTACCTACATAAAATAGACATTGCGTCGTTCCAGGCTCTGTGGCCGTAAGTTCTGGGTGCTGGAATCGTAGGTCCAACTGGATTGCATTTTGCAATTTGGAACTATAAATTCTGGCACATCTGAAAAAACACTTATGTGCGTAGAGAAACTAGTGGCACATACGTTGTTTTTTAACTGGGCCAGAATTGATAGTTCCAAATTGCAAAATGCAGTCCAACTGTTCCGGATGGTACACCCGGAACCAGGGTCGGACTGGTCAAAAGGCCATTCTGCCATTGGCCGATACGCCTCCTTAGCGCGCCGAAAACGCGCCCCTCTGGCAGATAGCAGAAATAGAAGAGAAAAAAAATTACGGTCGAAAAAATATGCGGAAAATGTATTCAATGAACGGGGAGAAGAGAGGGTAAGGAGTAAAGAAAGGTGCTCGCACGCATTATAGTGGCGAACGGAGGTCCAGGAACTACTTTCTGAGGTGGAAACACTTTTCTGTAAAATTTTCACGTCACTGGAAAAAAAAAAAACACATTGGATCTAGAGCCCGGACTCTTGAAAAATTGACAAGAAAAAATACTCTTGATTCAATCAGATTTAAGCTTAAATCAAAAGGAAATCCACTCAGATTAAGAGGCTTGGTTCTTGATTTAAGCTTAAATCTGATTGAATCAAGAGTATTTTTTCTTGTCGATGTTTATAAGAGTCTGGACTATAGATCCAATGTGTTTTTTTTTTTTTTCCAGTGCGTGGTACAACTATTCGCGCAAGATAGATGTCTACATAGCATATGAAAAATTCAAGACGCGATGGCGTGGGCCGAGAGGCGTGAACTCGCTATGCCGTGCTCTACGCTGCTAGTGAGATTCGGGAGAAAAGTTAAAAATCGAGCCCGAATACGTCTCTCCTATCTTCAGATGTGTTTCTCACGCTCCCCTCAAAGAATCACTACAAATTAAATAAACGGAGCCAACACAATACAGAAATAGAGCAAGGAAAAGGACGCGCATTGCTGACGGCGCGGAGATACAACTATTCGTACTTGATGAATGTCCATGTTGCGTCTGCAAAATTGAAGGCGCGCTAGCGCGAGGCGAGAACTCTCAATGCATCGCTATGCTGTCAGCCCGAGTACTTCTCTCCTATCTTCAACTGAATCAGTGAGTTCGAAACACACCAACTCGGAAAAAAAAATTGTTCAGGGAACACCTAAAACTGCGCAGCGGGCGAAGAAGTTAGTTTAAGAAAAATCTTTTTGGTGCCAAAGGACAAGTACTTAGAGACTTTGTAAAGCACCAAGTTGAAAGCGATACACCATGTTTGATGACAGAGAATTAAGCGTTTAAAAATTTCCGAGTTGGTGTGTTTTCGTTCTGATTGACGCTCAGATACTGATTTTTCATAGTCTGCCCTGAAAAATGTACATTTTTCGACCTGGATAACGCTTGAATATTTATGTAACTTGTTGGTGCAAGGTATACTGAACCGAAAAAAGAAAACATTCAAATCGGATGGTCACCCGTTTCCCTTGAGATGGCCAAAAATTGCCATTTCCAGTGAAATACTTCGATTTTTCCCTTTTCCCGTCGCTGTTTCGAGCATTTCCGATTGCAATTTCGAAATTTCCTTTTGCGTGCAGATGCTTCTATCCATGAGTGTTACTAAAACGTAAAAAAGTGAAAATCGAAAGAAAAACCCGAGTTGGTGTGTTTTCGAACTCACTGATTCAACTGTGTTGATACTCGATCCTTTTTTTTCAGGTTCATATCTGATTCCTTTTTAGGATGGATTTGCAGACCCACAACTAGAGCTCTCTTGGACCGCAGCTCTTGCTCAGTTCCGTTGAAAATAATGGTGCTTGGATGCGTCGAGTAGCTTTAATTTTTTTTTTTTTTTTTTTTTTAACTTCAAAAGTCTATTTATTACTTCGATACGTTCAAGTTGGCAAATTTTCCTACGTACGATTAACCAACTTTAAACCTGAAAATAGCGTCAACTCGTGTTGCTTTGCCAACATTTTCTGAGCCCTCCCCCCCCCACGTAGGGGGTGCCCTCCAGGGTAATATCAACTTACGCCCCTTTAACCAGCCAAGGGTCTATACCCTCAGATGAGAGCCAGTCCGGCCCTGCCCGGAACTTTCCGCCTCTGAGCCCGGGACGCGGACGATATGTCTATCTAGGCCCTGTACGGCTCTCATGGCCGGAGTTTTTTTTTTTCAGTGTTTGTTTTTTTTCATTGCGAAATGCTCATCTTTGGCCAAAGTTGGCGACCACGTATCTTCATCGCAATGTTTCAAAAAATTTGCGCCCCTACTTTATTTTTTCGAAAGGAAGCTATCCGACTATGTAGCTTGAAATTCATGCAGAATATGCTGATAACATGGAGGAAAAATCAAGAAAGTTCTCAAGAAATTACGTTCCCCCTCCCGCCCCCCCCCAAAAAAATGAGTCTTCGCCAACGGAGATACGTCGTTTCGTACTTTGTCCATCGTCATTTTTCAACTGTAAGGAATTCATTTCACAGATCGTGTAAAATTGGCTTTCATAGACCACATTAATAGGACTGCATTTTGCAATTAGGAATTATAAATTCTGGCTCTTCTGGAAAAACACTTATGTACTGTACATAGGGAAACTAATGGCCAATACGTCGTTTTTAAACCGGGCTAGAATCTATAGTTCCTAATTGCAAAATGTAGTCCAATAACCAAAGTGCGAAACCGCGTATCTCCGTTTGCGACGTTGCAGACTTCCTATCATATTTTTTTTTTTCGGAAAACTAGTCAACGCTATTTCGTGAAAACTAGTCAACGCTATTTCGTGAAAACTTCCTCGAGTTTTCGTCTTCGTTTGCCAAATATTATTGATTGATTTCAAGTCATAGAGTTGCCTTGTTTCTCTTCGAAAAAAATGAAGTAAGAGCCAAAATGTTGAAATATCCCAATGGAGAAACGCGTTTTCGCATTCAGGTCATCGATTTGATGTGTAAATATTGCAATTTCATCGTAAAAAATTGAATTGTGACTCTATTTAAATACAAATTCTTTTGAATTTTTTTTGTTGCAATATGCCTATCGGGTCGCTTTAAAAGGGCAAGGAAGGCTAGTGTTGGAGACTGTTTTTAAATGGACCGGGTTAAACGGAAAAGAACCGAGTCACATCAGCGATTACCAAATTTAATTGGGCAATTCAATTTTTCACTTGTAAATGGTTGTGCGAATTTTTGTGCAAAGTTCAGTGAATTTCCTGCATAATAGGTACGAAGCAAATTCCTCAACATTTTCAAAGGAATCCGTACAACCGTTCTCTTGTAAATAATTAAAATGCCCGGTTAAATTTGGCAATAGCGGATGTGGCTTAATTCCTTTCTGCTAAACGCAGTACAGTTAATGTTGGGAACTGTGTAAAAATATGATAAGCTAACATGAAAACTTACTGTTGCGTTGGTTGTTCTGAAATCAGGTCTCGTTCCAGAGTGTTTCCCTAGAGAGGAATTGCCGAACAAGGTTTGGCGCAAAAAGTCTAAATCAACTACGCTGCCTCCGTTGACCAAAATTGGATTGGGTAGTATCCGATTTTCTTCGGATAAAACCTGTTTATCGTTGCTTACGGATATAACGATTGGTTTCTCGCCTGCTTTGGTCTGGTATACCTCATCAGGTGCCATCGCGACATTAAGGGGCTCCAGGTTAAGGTCATTTTTCTGGGCACCTGAAATCAGCACCATTTCAGGATTCCCTAGCTCTTTCGAGCACAGCTGTTTTAAGTCTGTAAGAGAAACAACATCAAAACTCACCGTAGCTGTTCCCAAATCTCCAGTTTCGTGGTAAAATTTCAAATCTGACGAATATTAGGACTGCATTTTGCAATTTGGAACTATAAATTCCGTCCCGGTTTAAAAACAACGTATGTGCCATTCGTTTCCCTATACACATACGTGTTTTTTCAGATGAGCCAGAATTTATAGCTCCAAATTGCAAAATGCAGTCCATTAGTGGGACCGCGCTTAGCAGAAAGGAGCCAAGTTACATCAGTTATATCCAAATTTAATTTGGCAGTTCATTTTTTGACATGGGAACAGTTGTGCGGATTTTTGGGCAAACTCCAGTGAATTTTCTGCGTAGTACGAAGCAAATTCCCGAAACTTTTCAAAGGAATCTGTTGAAGCGTTCTCTTGTAAAAAAAACAAATTGCCCGATTAAATTTGGCAATAGCTGATGTGGCTTGGTTCCCATCTGCCAATGCGGTTCAATTAGACTTCATTTCGCAACGAGGCACTAGGTATTATCTCAAACTCATCCATAAAAGTACTTATTTGCATACGGAAGGTATTACTGAGCAAAAATCTAAATTTTAAAGAGCTATCGTTAACTTTTAGAACTTGAGAAAATTGATAAACTAGTTTGATCTGGTCAATCTGTCTACATGAAAGTGGAGCATGTGCCCCTCCCCCCCCCCTCAACACTGCTCAGCAAAAAAAAGACACGAAAAATATAGCAGGATAAGTACAATAATTATGTTAAATTTAATAATAGTCTCATCGATAGGGTTTCCTCTAGTCCTTTGCTGTTTTAAAGAAAACTAAAACGGGATACAATTTTTACGTTAAATTTAAAAATATTCTCATCGGGTTTCCCTTTTTTCCTTTCTACTGTTTTAAAGGACGCCCCTCAAGCCCATATTAATATGCCTCGGGGTCCTGAGATCAAACGAGCGAAAATCAATGCGCGGAACTCAGTCCGCCTTCAATCCAGAGGTTATGCAATTCCATCTACTCGGGAGTTATAATAATTGTATTACACATTCCAATCTGTCTGTGCAGAGAGTTGCGCTTAATCGTGGCACTATCATGATCATGTAACTGAGAAAATTAGCTTCTCCAAAGACTCCGTCTTTTTCCGAAATTTTCCCTCGAACTCGGATTTCTCCTTGAAGATTTCCCTCCAGTTTCCACATAATTGTCGATAATCATTGATCAGACTCAGAAATTTTTAAGACGAGGATACTATCGGACGGAGGAACTTGACTCCATTCCAAGGTTGCAAAACTGACTTTAACAGTTTAATTTTCCTTTTTTTTACATAAATATGCTTGTGCAATGGAGATGTTGCATGTGTGAGGAATTTGCGATTTGACTGTTGATTCTTTTGTAAAAGTTCGCGAGAAACACGATGTGGCCACTGGATTTCTCTAAAATCAACTCCAAACTCAAAAAAAGCTCTCAAGTCGAGGTCAAAATGGAGGGGATATCCCATCCTACCCTGAGAGTCCACCTCTACATCAAGACAAACTCTCCATGCTAAGATAGGGACCAAATACATTAGCAGGGTTGCCGGGTTTTCAGTTTTGGAGTCCCCAAATAAAGTGGCAGCCCTGTAAATGTATTTGCTCCCTATCTTAGCATGGAGAGTTTGTCTTGATATAGAGGTGGACTCTCAGGATAGCGAGGGATATCCCCTCCATTTTGGCCTTAACTTGAGAGCTTTTTTTGAGTTTGGGAGTTGATTTCAGAGAGAACCATCGTGTTTCTCGCGAACTTTTACATAAGAATCAACAGTCAAATCGCAATTTCCTCACACATGCAACATCTCCATTTTTGTTCAAAATCTTTCTGATTTTTGTATGAGATCTGAAGAAAATCAGTGACATTTTCAGTTAGGAATCCCTGAGATTCTCCCGGTAAAGGTGCAATTTGCGAGAGGAGATTTCGCAACATTGTAATGTTGTTGCGTTTTTTCGCGAGGGGAACGACGAATTCGTCGCTCCTCTGAAGTAAAGGCGTATCTCTGTTTCTACATGAGCCCTGGGAAGCATAGCCAAAAGCGGATCCAGCAATTTGGCAACACCGGGGTTCCTCCATTTAAACCTATGTTAAATAATCGATTCTTGTCAGAGCATCTGGCCGTTCTAAGAATCGATACATTTCCATAGGTTTAAATGGGGAGAAAACAATGTTGCCAATTTGCTGGATCCGCCAATGAGCATAGCGTTATATGGAAAACAGGGCACATGTGGAAATCGAGATACCGACGGTGAAACTACCAAACCACGTATCTCGGTTTGCGACGTCGCAGACTTCCTGTCATACTTTATTTTTTAAATGAAAAACTACTCAACGTCCAGTCTTGAAAATTTCTGTGATTTTTCCTCTTTGTGCGGAGAAAATTCTGTGAAAATTTCAAGGAATGATATTGATTTGGTCTACTTCAAAAAAATAAAATGCGAGCGTAGATTTTTAAACACCGCAAACGAGATACGTGGTTTGGTAGTTTCACCGTCGATACGCTCTTACGTCGCACGGTGGATCGAGTCAATAGGAGAGGTTGGACAAAATTTGGAAACTTTAAAAGCTTACAATCCCAGTTTTACAGAACTTTTAGATTTTGAAAGTGGTTCCATTGATTTCCTCGTGAAATTTCCTTCTGAAAACACCCCATACAGTTTAAAATGTGACGAAATAAACATCAAAATTTGCAGTTTTAGAAAAAAATTTCATGTCCGACCTCTCTGATCGACTCGATCCATTGTGCGTCGGAGGAGCGACGAATTGGACTGCATTTTGCAATTTGGAACTATAAAATCTGGCCTGGTTTAAAAACAACGTATGTGCCATTAGTTTCCCTGTGAACATAAGTGTTTTTTCAAACGAGCCGGAATTTATAGGTCCAAATTGCAAAATGTAGTCCAATTGTTCCATGTTAAAATAAGCAACATGTGATATCCCATACACAATGCAGTATCTTTGATTCGTGAAAACTTGTGCGAATTCAACCCGAGTAGGTACTTACAAGATGAATTTTTCATAAAAATTATCACAGTTTTCCCCGAAGAATGTTAGGCACTTCTCATAAAAATCAGGATATTAAAAAATGAATTTTTTCAGACTTTACAGGAATTTTTTTTTTTTTTTTTTTTTTTTTTTTTTTTTTTTTTTTACTACTTCAAATAGCCCACAAGGGCTAATCCCACGCTTTAAGTCCCATCCCCCCTCCGTCCCTACTGAACCAGTCCCAGGCAACCATTGTTTGAGACCATCAAACTCGGGTCGCCTGGCCGGGAATCGAACCCGGGACCTCTCGATCATATAGAGAATCATAATAGAATTCCCAGGGAATATTCCGTTTAAAACTTATTCTAAAAGCTTGGGACCCCCCTCGCATGTTTAATTCACTTAAATGGAACATGGAGATTAAACAGGCGAGAAAAAGATCCACGTTTTTAAAGTAAGTTTTTAACGTAATATCATGAATTTCTCTTGTTATTGACAGTTTAGCTTTCTCTCTTCGGTATCATCAACTGGATAGCATTTAGCAAAAAGGAACCAGCGCGGTTACAATGTTGTAAAAATGTTGCTTCTTCATAATTATCTATAAAAATCTCTCAGAATAGAAAATAGTTTTTGCTTCCCATCGAAAAATTGTTCATTTTAAAGGAAAATTACTGTGTAAATTTCAGTATCAGTACTGTACATTATATTGAGCGATTTTAAAATAAAAAGAAGAATTGCTCGATTATGAAATTACTGTAATCGCACTGGTTCCTTTTTGTTGAATGCAATCCAACTTTACGAATACTCAGAAACTTTTCCTGTTTTTAAAAATTTAGCATTTTCTCTCAGTTATCACTAACTTCAGGAATACATACATGTGCGCACCTTCTAGAGTTTTAGGCTAATAATGTAGGTTATAGCTCGGAACTTACCGTTTTGAGACTCTTTTTTTCTGCGATCGCCTTGATTCTGTTTCCCGTGTCCAGTGGAAAGTGTCGAACATGAAAACAGACATATTGTCAAAAACGCCCAAGTGAATCCCTTTTTAATTAACATTTAACCTCTCCTTGTCGGCCATGAAAAAACGGTTCCGATACAGAAAAGTAAAGAAGGATACACCGGCGTGCTAAGGAAAAACGCAGTATAAACATTTGAATGTTGCCAAATTTTGTCTGATAAAACATTTATTGTGCAGAGAGGTTATGCATACTTTCACTTGAAATTTTCAGATATTTACGATTGAATTGCGATCAACATTTTCTGAGGAATCGGAGGAAAACTACTTAAAACCTTCCTGCTGAATTTTTATTTTATAACAGGAAATCTGGCAACGCCTGAAGGTCCATTCGGCGTTGCTCCTTAAAACTTTTTGGAGTGGAAGTGAGAGAAACCACAAGCCTCCAACGGCTCTCAATTATTCTTCTTACTCAAGATATTTGAACAGAGTTGTGCGATTGTTTAATAATCAAAAATTTTGGCTCGCATTAATGAACTCTTATTTCATTCTGCTCTTCTTTAAATACTCCTCAATTTGGTTTCTTCCTTTCGGTGATGTACTAATATCCCCTAAAGTTATATCTACATAAAATGGCAGCTTGTTTCTAAATCCACTCGGAAGGCTGTCTTTTATACAGTTTCGCTCATGTTTAAAAAGTCAGCTGTTCAACAAAGTAACGCCATAGACGGCTATGTATTCTCATTGAGTTTATATTAGGATTGCATTTTGCAAAAAGGAAGCAAGAGCATTCCAATGTCACTAAGGTTGTGAAACTTTTTTTACCTTGCAAATATAAACTGATCACATAAAAAAGTTGTATCTTTACTCCCAATAAACTATGAATTCAAGACGAGAATTACTTTTGTACATTTAAATTATTGCATGATTCTAGAATTTTTTTTCAACAAATGTAAGTTAGCACAATCCTAGCAACATTAGAATGCTCATGGTTCCTTCCTGGAAAATGCAATCCAATTGTGAGGTGTCCTTTTCAATGTCAAACAAGTACATAGCTCTGTATATTGATGTTAATTGTTAACTCTCAAAAAAGAAAGAAAAAAAAATGAAATTGATGGCTTGGGCGGGGGACGGTTGCTCCATGCGGGGCGCGAAAAATCACTTGCTCTTTTGAAAAACAGCGGATGTGGTCTTTTATAAAATCACTGTTTATCGTTGACCATTGCCTTCAAATTTAAAATTCTAAAGTTAATTTTTTAGAGGAGAATTTGCTCTAAATGTTATACTTCCATCCAACCCCATTTGCTGTACTAACATAAAAATACAAAGTTTAAAAAACTTGGAATGAGATTATCTCAAAGCTTCAAAATCCGACATTCGCGGCTTGAACATAGCATATAGTTTCATATATCGACGGTGAAACTACCAAACCGCGTATCTCGGTTTGCGACGTCGCAGACTTTCTGTCATACTTTATTTTTTAAATGAAAAACTACTTAACGTCTAGTCTTGAAAATTTCTGTGATTTTTCTTTTTTGTGCGGAGAAAATTCCGTGAAAATTTCAAGGAATGATATTGATTTGGTCGACTTCAAAAAAATAAAATGCGAGCGTAGATTTTTAAACACCGCAAACGAGATACGTGGTTTGGTAGTTTCCCCGTCGATATGTATTCCTCAGATAAATAATATTTGGGAAATACTATTTCCTTGGATGTTTAAATAATATGTAAGGGGAGAGACCATTGAAATGTATCTCGACAAACGGATTTATACAGGACACTGTAATAAACTGCAAATCTAATAAAATAAGTAAAAATTGTAAATTCGAATTTCTTTTATTTCATTGGATCGTTTTCATTTTCCATTCATTTTAAATTTCTGTTTTCACAATTCTATACATCACCAACAAACACTTTTGCATACAATTTTAATCTTCTTTTCCTTTTTTCATTTGGAAAAAAATACAATTTTATTCAAATAAAAAGCAATACAGCAGTAGCTAACAGTGTTTCTACATGCAATAAAAGGTTATAAACTAACAGTCAATGTCTTCAAATTAAACATCCTAAAGTTACATAACGACGGTGAAAGTCGGCAATCACACAACTCGATTTGCGACGTCGCAGACTTCGTGTCATACTTTATTCTTTAAACGGAAAACTACTCAACGGTAATTCCTTAAAACTGCCGTGATTTTTCTTCTATGTGCGAGGAAAATTCTGCAAAAACTGCAAGGAATCATGTCCATTTGTTCTCCTTTAAAAAAATAACATAGTTGCGGAGATTTTCAGACACCGCAAACGAGTTATCGACGGTGAAACTACCAAACCACGTATCTCGTTTGCGGTGTTTAAAAATCTACGCTCGCATTTTATTTTTTTGAGGTAGACCAAATCAATATCATTCCTTGAAATTTTCACAGAATTTTCTCCGCACGAAGAGGAAAAATCACAGAAATTTTCAAGACTGGACGTTAAGTAGTTTTTCATTTAAAAAATAAAGTATGACAGGAAGTCTGCGACGTCGCAAACCGAGATACGTGGTTTGGTAGAACAGACGCGACGTCCTGTTGGCATAAATCAAATTTGGAAGGAGCTTCGCTTTTATTCTCTTTAAACAAATTTCAAATATTTGAGTACTTGAAAATTCCGCTATACGGGTGTATCTTCCGATAAATTCGAAGATGAGATACTTGAGGCGTAACCGCGAAAGTTATCGATCTAAGTTGGCTTAACGATTTGCCGAAAGAAATTATTAGGTACGATTTTTTTAAATGAATAATTACTCATAACAGTTGTAGGTGGTCTCCAATATGCATCGCGAACTTGCGCCCCTTAAATGAGGAGCTTGAAGGACAAGGCGCAAAAGTGCAGTTTTTGGCCAAATTGAGATATTCATAAACTCAACTAACTTTCGTTGCGCCGTATATTCTGTGAAAAATTCACAGCTAAAATCCAACTTCAAACCACCAAAAAGTGAGTTTAAAATTCCTTCCCATCATAAGGCTCCATGTAACTTTGAAACTTTAAATACGTATTTCTTGAAATAGCAAAAACTGCACTTATGCGCCTTGTTCTCCAAGCTCCTCAAATGTACTACTAATTTTTTTGGTGCGGAGCGAAAACTTTTTGTTATTCAGAAAGGTTTTTACACTATCAGTTAAAGTTTGATTTATGCATGAAAGATGCTAGGGAGACATTATCAGTTAAAGAGTTATTCATATCTAAAAGGTGCTGGGATAAAGGGGCATGAGACAATGAGACATTATAATTTGACTAAATTATCGACCCCTGTGTATTACTAACAAACCAGCACATATTTTGTCGGCGTTTAGCCGAGGGTAAAACCCTCGTTTCCACCGTCCACCACGAGGAGGAACCGACATCAGACGGCACGCTTGCACCGTCCAACTTACAACTCCCATGGCATTACGTTAATTTGAAATTCAAAATTTTGAAGAAATTTTGAAGAAATTGAGAAGAAATTTTAAAAGACAAAGGCATGGGGCTCATGCCTTTGTTTCACTCGAGATCGGATGCCCTATAGCCGGTCCGGACCGACCAGTTTCCTCCTTAAGATCTCTTCTCCGTTCTGCTTTTTTCACACGGACTCCCGCGCGAACGAAGCACAACGGATCTACTCAGTTCCTACGAGATCAGAGGTTTAGTC